>CAKAOI010049971.1:32014-53148 GCA_916701655.1 Sebastiscus albofasciatus
TTATATATTTATATATATATATATATATATATATATATATATATATATATATATATACACACAATAACCCTCTAACACCAAAATATCTACTGCTGCTGTTATAGATTATAATTATTGCAGTCTTTAATGCACATTTTCTAATATGTGCTGCTGCTTTCAATCATGTCACATGATCAGCAAATTGAGTTTGCCCACGTTTTAATGAGTTAATAAAACATATTTGCTGTTGTCAGGTGAATGCAGGGAAAATGGAACCTGCCAGAGAAAAGTGGATGTTGATCGTTGGGAACCTGGCGCTCAAGCAGGTACATTATTTTCATTTGTGATTAATTGTGTGTTTTTTATCTTCCAGTTTACCATTTCTATATCATTACCTGTTTATCTGCATCATTTTGTTGTGGTCGACCATGACTTGTGGACATTTCTTACTATCACCCTCATTTTACAGCTACAAGCCACAGTGCTCGGCCTGTTAGCCTCATTAATGGCGACTGTGTTGGGCTGGATGGCAGAAGGAGAGATGCCCTTACATCATGTAATGCTCCTATGTTCAACCAGTGTTTCTACCGCCTTCATGGCTTCATTGTTGCAAGGTAACAACAGAACCTGCACAACCAGGTGCATCACACTCATCCATCCATCCACATCCATTATCTGTAACCGCTTATCCCATTCGGGGTAGCGGGGGGGGCGAAGACGGGGTACACCCTGGCCAGGTCTCCAGGCTACCACAGGGCTGACACATAGAGACAGACAACCATTCACACTCAAATTCAGCCCCCTGGCTGTGAGGCAACACTGCTAACCACTGCACCATCGTGCAGCCCCCAATTTATTCAACTAAATTGTATGTTTATATACTATATACATCATATAGGCCTACTGGAATTCTTATTCCTGTTTATGTTTTGACCAATTTGTTGCAGCGTTAATAAGGTTTACACTTGAATTGTAATTCCTGTTAATTCTGAAGCTCTCTTACCAAGTTACTGGTGCACAATCCAACATCCCAATAATAAAGAACAATTCAATAAATGTATATCCATGTATTTATTGGTCGCATTTTGTTTTACAAAGTTAGTAAATCAACGTTTAAGTCCAGCCTGATGTTGTCTTACAAACTAAAAGAACGATCTCAGTCTCTTCCACACAGTGAGGCATACAGTTTATTAATTAAACACTGGTATCAGTACATGGAGAGGGCGAGGCAGGAGGCGGAGGAACATCGCGCCCTCATGGCCTTCAACGACCAGGAGAACCTCCGCATGCTCAAACTCAGGGTTTTGAGAGTCCAGAAGGAAAAAGAGGAAGCTGAGTGCCAGCGGGTAGAAGCTGCAATTCAGCGAGAACAAGAGCAGCAAGAATTTATCAAAGAAAAAGAGGAGGATATTTTGAAGCTGTAGGCGGATGCAAAGAACTTCATCACATTGGAGAACTTGGTGCAGTCGATCCCCAAAGCCCAGGTATCGCTATTGGGACTAAAAAAAAGTCGGATCGGTGCATCCCTACACCTCAGGAATCAATTAAGTTTAAAGGGCTTGTGTGTAAGATTTATGGGGATATATTAGCAGAAATGGACTATAATATTCCTAACTACTTTCATCACCTGAAACTAACAGCCCGGACACACTAGGAACGTCAGGACCGCGTGGCGGCTGCGTAGCGTGGCGGCTGCGTAGCGTGGTGGCTGCATGATACACGCGTCGGGTGTTCACACCAGCTGCATTTCAGCTGCTGCTGTCAGTTCTTTCTTTCTACATAGAGTTTGCCTTTTAATGGCCATTTCATTTCATTATAAATATCATTTATATTTATTTTAGACCGAGAAAGGTTAAGAAACGTGTGGTAATTTGTAAATAATAGTAATAATCCACGATCAAAACTCCGTACTATATTCATTCATGGAGCTCTCCAAGTTACTGCATGTTCTAGCACATATTTCAGAATAAAAGCCTCATGTTAACAAATGACGAAATTCTGTCCAGAGAAAAAACGCTTGAGGGCTATTATTTCAAAATGAAAGCAGGAAGTGTTGATTTAAACCCCATACTTTATCAATTCATGGAGCTCTCCAAGTCACTGCATGTTCCACAGCACTGACTGCTCATATTTCAGAATAAAAGCTTTGCGTTAACAAATGAAGGAATTCTGTCCATAGAAAAAACGCTTGAGGGCTTTTATTCTATGTATGATTTTGTGCGCCATCTTTGTAAAGCGTCCTTGGGTTTCTTGAAAGGCGCTGTATAAGTCCAATTTATTATTTTTATTATTATTATTATTATTATTGTCATTATTATTATTATGAAATGAAAGCAGGAAGTGATGATTTAAAATTAAGTCTTTACTTTTTTTTCATCTCCGTAACATATTCTACAGATAGACATTGAAACTGTAGTAATGTTGCTAATATGATGTCAATATACAGTCAATAGATCACTTTCACTGTCTGTTGTTGCTGTGAACCGCGTGGCACGCGTCAAAAATAGGCAAGACCTCTATTCTCTAGAAGAAATGCAGCTGTGACGCGTGTCACACGCGGGCAGTGTGGCTGCTCTCACCTGTTAACAGGGACACTGAAATAAAAAACAACAGGTAACACAGCCACCACGCGCTCCTGATGTTCCTGGTATGTCCGGGCTGTAAGAATCGTCCTCTTCATGGAGTCTGCCACGTTGCTCCACCATGTTTCTACAGTAGCCCAGAACGGACAAAACAGAGAGAAACTTTTGTGTTTTTACATTACCTGAAGGCCACCGTAGTTCTCTGACATGCTTGTGAAATTGCAGTAACGTGAGCTGCAGAGTGCAAAGCCATGGTAACGCCAGCCGCCGTCTGACTTCCGTTGCTCCTAAAGTAGTGTTATTATAGTATGGATGGCCTCTCAGCAAAGCAAACGGCGTTTGCAATTGGTGGCTCACGTGACCACAGTCTTGGAAAGGGAGGAGTGAGCGGAGGAGTACTGAGTTGATTGCAATCTGCAACCACATCACTAGATGCCGCCAAATCCTAGAAACTGTACCTTAAAATATTAATAGATTGATTATACATTTACAGGGTGCTGACTCTGTAGAAGCAGAGTGTCTCAGACCTTGGGCCAAAGTGTCTGGGAACCCTGATCAACTTTCTTCAAAAATTCCATGTTCAAGATATCAAAAAGTCAACACAGGATACTCAAATAACTCTCTGGAGACGGTCCAAGTCTGATGCAAAAAGCAGAGTTTTTATTGTGTTCAGTTGGAGCAGGAAACACAACAAAACCCGAGCCTGGCCCGGAACAGACTGACTACGGGGTCTAGAACACAGCCTTATATACAATGCTGAGGGGCTTGCCCCTCCTTCTTTGATAATATTCCACAGTTGTCTTGGTTATATTGGTGTCCGGTAATTAGAGGTTGGGGCTCGTAATCACAAAGGATATTTATTCACCCCATCCGTCTCCGGTATGTACAGGGCTTTCCAGTGTCTATTTCTTTAAAATAATTGCCACCTGTTGTCTGTCCATTTGATTCTCAACTGTTATTCCGATTAAACAAGACACTGGGGGAATTAGGAACTTTTCCAGGCTTATCAAGTTATACATTAGCTCATTTAGACGCCATCATTCAGATGATGGTTCACAAACAACTGCAGGACAAAGCCAGGGTCATGTGGGGACATCACTAAGGGCTACAAAATATCATAACAGTAACAGTGATTATATGCTTTTCAATAAGGTTATATGATCAATATTCCTTATCATTGGTTAACATATTTCTATATCATTTTAGTCATTGAGTTTCACTTCCACACTTTCACTGTGAAATGGATTTTATCCTTGCTCTGTTTGGGGCCAGCTCCATACATCCTGCCATCATTCACTGCAGTTTCTGCATAATGCTACAACCAATTCATTCTATCTTTCTTTTTTAAGCCCCCTCACAGTTATTCTGTGACCTATTTTCTTAGCAAAAACTTCTAAATGTCTGGAAAAAACGCACTTCTCAGGAAATTGTCTTCTTCTTTAGTTAAGTGAGCTGCTCTCCATGATAGAAATGATTCTAGAAATGGGAGTATGAACAGAGTGGAACAGACTGTGGCAAGGCACATCTTGGAGATATAAATCAATTCTGCACTGGGTTTATTACCTTTGGTTGCAGAAGGTCTTCTGATCAACCCACAATTTGAATTTCAGTGCCACAGAGGCAGATGTGTAGCTAGGTATTATGGGCTGGATGCACAAGAGAGAGTGCATCTAGGCCCCCCTTTCCTTTCACTTTACCCCCTACATCACCTTTATTTTCTTTGTAATTAAAATCAAGGAGCAATTATAATGTAATTAAGAGGCCATTCTAGTTTCTTTCAGGTTGAAATTTAAGTAGGTTTATCAGTTCTTTACAACGGAATGAATGACCTCAAGACTGATGCCATGTCACCTCATAGATTAAGAGCTTTACCTTGTCTTGAACTCTCTCTAGGTATCATTATGGTGGGAGTGATCATTGGCTCCAAGCGGATAGGAATCAACCCTGACAACGTAGCCACGCCCATGGCTGCCAGCTTTGGGGATCTCATCACTCTGGCCTTGCTGGCCTGCTTCAGTCAGTGGTTCTACTCCCTCATAGGTAAAGAGAGACAAGGATATTGGTCGCTCCACTAGTCAGAGGTCATGTAATTTTCACTTTTGGCCAACAGATGGTACTACTAATCCTGGAATTGACACATCCATAACTATCAGAAACCCAGCGCAGTAATGACCTTTTCTCTTGACAGACTTGTATCCCTATGTGTTGTATCTGGTGGATCTGTTATTTTTATGCCTGATTCCTCTGTGGGTGGTCATCTCCTCCAAACATCCAGCCAGTCACATCCTGCTCCGCACAGGCTGGGAACCGATCATTACAGCGATGGTCATCAGCAGGTACTCACATCAGTCTTGACTGAAGCATGCACATGTATTCAAGACTCCAGGAACTTTGTACATTTAGCTGTGGTGTGGATTTTTAAGTTTATAAACTTAAAGAAAATAAATAATAATAATTTGTTTTTAACATTTTCCTTGTCATTAAGGAGGACCTATTATGCTCAATTTCAGGTGCATACTTGACATGCTTTAATTCTCAAAAATCTTTCTCATACCGGCTGTGCTGCAGCTCCTCTTTTCACCCTCTGTCTGAAACGCTCTGTTTGAGCTCCTGCCCTTACCTCCTGCCCTGAACCAACCCTTCAGACTCCACTCCAGCTCCGCTTGAACTAGCTTTGTTTGAGGGCGTGCCAAACTAGCAGGTATATAAATGTGTTACTTGGTGACATCACCACGTTGCGGAAGAAAAGGCAGGACTTAAAGCAAGGCGTTTCAGGTTGTGCCTTTGCCGTAGACTTTAGGCTTTGTAACTTTGCAGACTTTTTACATGCACAAAAAAACTATATAACACACTAAAGGAAAGGGGGAAAAGCACAAAAGCATAATAGGTCCTCTTTAAAAGGTCCATGCCTTGAGTTTTAAGATATAACACTAATCATCTCCCTCCCATCACTGCATGTCAAAAAAGGTTTTTACACAGAAGATTTAAGTTGGGTTTTTTTTGCTGTCTTTCTTTTAGTTTTGGAGGACTTATTCTGGACAAAACTGTGTCAGATCCAAATCTGGCAGGAATCATAGTTTATGCTCCAGTCATAAATGGTGAGTTGTCCTCCTTTGAAAGGGAATTTATGGGCTACTTTTTGTGGAAATTAAGATCTAAAAAAAAACATTTCAATCAATAGAGTCATGGATGAATCCTTAAGTTACGTCACGTCTCCGATTATTTAGCTATTTTTCCAATGCCACATTCAATCCCTGGCCTCACCATACTCGCCACACACTTATTAGGGCCCTAAAGTACCTCCATAGTACCTCTGCCTCTATAGACCAGCCTCCACTCTACTGCATATATGAAAAAAAGTTGTATAACTTCTTTTGTGTCTCCACAGGGAGACATGTGACATCTGATACAATTTCTCTTCATCTTATCTTTCCTATTCAGGTATTGGAGGAAACCTCATTTCCATACAGTCCAGTCGTATTTCTACTAATCTGCATTTGAATTACTCACCTGGAGTGGTTCCTGAAGACCGTAAGGGCTGCTACAGCCCTTGTCGCACGTTCTTTGGTTCAGGTAAAGATCAGATGGTCAAAGCATGCCCCTTCACCTTGCATTACACCTATGGTAAGCTGTTTTAACATTTAATTGCTAGACAGGATATTCACTAGAGATATCTGCAATGTCGCCCAGTCAAAACTCTAATTCAGGATATCCTTCATTCTATTCTGACTATAGGCAAACTCTAATTTTAGATATCTGTAATTACATTATGATTAGTAAGATTCAAACTTCTTTTGCCATTCATGTGTATGGGGTTTGTCATTACAGATATCCACCGTTCAGTTGCAGATATCCGTAATGTGAATAATGGATGTCTGCAACTGAATTATGACTAGTCATAATTCCAGTTCAAGATAAATTTAATTCCCTCAATTGTAGATATCTACATGTCATTTTTAGATATCTTAAATTAAATTATGACAAGTCAGAATGACTTTGTAGATATCTCTAACAGGAGTTAGGGATAGTCAGAATGTAATTACAGATATCTAGAATTAGAGTTGTGACGAGGTGAAATGACGTTGCAGATATCTGTAATTTCGTCAGAAGGGGAGAGGCGGGGGGGTGGTGGGGGGGAGCTATTCAAACATACTATGGCTGCTGCACTGCAGCCGTACGGGTTTATAAAGTGTGTCTGGGGACAATAAATCTCCAACACGCTGTAAATTTCTACCACAACTCTAGTGAACAAAGCTCTCGTTGGCCACAGACTCCTGATGATGAGCTTTTTCTATTTCATGTCAGTTTCTATCTGTCTGATCCACAGCGGTCCCTGAACCACTCGTCTCACAGCTGGCTGCACATAGAGACCGATGTTATGTGTCCAGCTCGGAGGACTAAAGGCTGGTTGTGATTAAGATGAGCTTGTAGCTCGTTGTCTACCTTACTGCGGTTAGAAAGAGCCCTCGTTGGTATTTTAACTATGTTTCTCTTATGAGTTATTGATCCAGGAAGATTGAATCTGTCAATATCTTTCGCACTTTACCGAACTATCCAAGTCAGCAAAAGCTTCCGCTGACACTGTTCAGATGCTGTGATGGGCCGATATCCAATGGGAAGCCTTGATGAGCAACGTCATGACAACAACTCTGACTAGTCATAATGAGGTTTGAGAGATGTGGAACTGTTATTTAGGATAGTCAGAACTGAACTACAGATATTTCTAACTGTCGTTTGGACTAGTCACAATGTAGTTGTAGATATCTGGAATAAGAACTCTGACTAGTCACGATGTTATTACGACTAGTCAAAATGCAATTGTGGACATCTGTGGACATATTAATTCTGGATAGTCAAGATGAGTTATTAAATGTTAAAACGTCTTGCCACACTTCACCTAATACACGTACTTTACACACAATCTGATGTTGAGCTTTATCATGGCAGGAGCAAACCATCGATCTGCTCAGGTTCTGCTTCTCTTGGTGATCCCTGGTCAGCTCGTCTTCTTACACACTATCCACCTGATGAAAGGAGGCCAGACTGTGCCCAGTCCTCTCCTGACTGTCGCCTTCTTGTCTGCTTCCCTGATTCAGGTGAGTCAGATGTGTGGTCACTTTTCATCTGCATACATTGTCACTTTGTCACTGTGTCGGACAACACCTGTTATTAACATGCGTCCTCTGTTCACACCTGGCATTAGAATGAGTCTCCACATGCGAATATGTAGGATATTACTACTGACGTTCCTGTAGTATTACGTCACAAAGTCTGCTGTATCAACCGTGTGTTTACTACATGTTTATTGGCATATAGAGCGGGGAAGTGAGATTGGATCACAAGTGGTCACTGGAGACGCATGTGGAGACGCATTCTAATGCCAGGTGTGAACAGACGCTGTCCACTTGTGATGCGTTCACTGAGGACTCATGTTAATGCCAGGTCTGAACAGGGCCACAATATCACTCGTGTCTGTCTCCTAGGTCTTTTCCCTGCTGTGTGTAGCCGACTGCATGGTCCACTGTCTATGGCGGAGGGGTAAAGACCCCGACAGCTACGCAATACCTTACCTCACAGCCCTCGGAGACCTACTAGGGACTGCTCTCCTCGCTCTTGCCTTCATCATGCTGTGGTGCGTCGGTGACTCAGGCAGTGTTTAGGTTCAAAGCAAGAAAAAGTTTGGGGAAGAGCAAATGCAGGGAAACATCACTTAGTAGAAGTAAAGTCAATATAATTGTAACAAATACAAAGGAGCTGTTGATATATTATTATTATTATTGAAGCTTGATCAAGGAGCAATTGTCAGGTCTCCACCAGTGATGTGTTCTCTGGGTGAAGGCCTCACAACTCTGCCCTCTCGCCCTGGTGCTCAGTGTTTTATCCTCATCATGTTTTGACTTACTGATCTCTGTGACCCTGGTTGCCCCGGAGACTGGCTCCACGGCCCCTACTGCAGACACAGCTGTACAGATAACGGTGGCACCCCTAGACAGGAATCCAACCCAGTGATGTCAACACGAGGGACACTCTGAGAGACACTCTGACCTCCCAACCAAGGCAAGAGGAAAAGATAGACAATTCCATCACAACCCCTCCTTTTTGATCGACAGATCAACACTAATTACCCCCCAGTGTGACCTATTCATTTAGCAACTAAGCACCAGAGCATCGCCAGGGTTGATCCACGTTGAGTCACATATCGTGATGTTTACACTGTATGTCAGATGGAACAGTGGAATAACATAAAAAACACATGATGAAAACCCTTTCATAATCACCTTCCATGTAGGCATTTGTTAAGTATTATTTTAGTTGTATATAATGATGATAATAAACCATGAATGATACATGATTATTAAAAGGCTCACCCTTAACCTCTAGCAATGACCTACGAGTTCCGTCTTCAAGCCAATTAAGGCCTCCCAAGGAAAATGACCTGTAGACCTCCCTAACCCTATAAAGGGTTAGAGAGCTCTTTGACAGAGGTCGCAGGTCAAATGCACCTACTGACAACTGGCCAAAAACAACTCAATTTTACAGGAGATGGAGCAAAAAGACCAGGGGTCTCATTTATAAAACAGTGCTTAGGATCCATACTAAAAATGTACCTGCGCACAAAAGCTGAAAATGGCGTGCGCCAAAAAAAAATCAGACTTATAAAACTGCGTACGCAAACCTGCACGCAATGTTCCCTTTATAAATCACAGTCCACCTGGAAATGTGCACACGTGGATCCGCCTCATATTCCGCCCCCCCCTACACGCCCACTTTCAACCATAAATGGGCGATGCAAAGCACCTCATGAATGTTTCTACATGTGAATGAGCTTGTTTGATCTTTACGGTGAATCACGGCAACTACCGAGAGGAAAACCGAGAAAAGGAGTTTTTGTGACACAGAGATCAAGGGTGTTTGTAGTTGAGGAGGTCTCTGAACACTCGTTCCCTCTTAATTCTGTTATACACATCATTTAGTCCTCTGTGCCGGTATATCCACCAGCACCACGCAGCATGTTACCAGTATCACCGCTGTGTTTATATCTTTACAGCAAGCATTCTCATCGATTCATAACTTGCCAAAATGATCAAAACAATCAGTAAAATCCACCACTCTGGATATCATTAGAAAAAAGAAGTTTAACAGGTGAACACAATTTATTTATTTATTTAAGTTTTTATAGTGAACTTGTCCTGCATTATGATTAGGACTGATAATGATAATGAGGATATGGAGAGTAACGATTGTGTGAGAGCCGTCACTGGCTTTATTTACACACTTTGTTAATTTACACAATCCATACTGGTGAAGATGTGCTGGGTGGAGGTGACTGGTGAAGATGTGCTGGGTGGAGGTGACTGGTGAAGATGTGCCGGGTGGAGGTGACTGGTGAAGATGTGCCGGGTGGAGGTGACTGGTGAAGATGTGCCGGGTGGAGGTGACTGTTGAAAATGTGCCGGGTGGAGGTAACTGGTGAAGATGTGCCGGGTGGAGGTGACTGGTGAAGATGTGCCGAGAGAGGCAGAGAGTGTGTGGTGCACCACGGTGGCACACTGGTGACAGTCTGATAGTTGCATCTGATAGCTGTTTCATTTTGTCTATATGTATACTGTATCTGTCCCTATCTAATAAACCATAAATAAATGAATATGTCATGTCTTGTCCACTGCAGCGATTTTACACAACAACTGTATGAAAACTAATATGGTACTTGGTGATATCTGCACCATTTAGAAGATCTTATTAAATCTATTGGCGCTCTGTTTTGCCATTCTTTAATGCTATTTGATATAATCTTGGATTTCTACAACCGATGATGATGATTTCATCAGCTGCTCCACAGCTGACTGAGAGTGCAGGTAGTCCGGTCCTCTCCTCTGAGCTCCGGAGGTGGAGGACGTGATGGTGAGACAGCGCTGATGAGATATTGAGCTAAATTTGATTTGAGTTGATCTTTTACGTTTGTAAGGTGCTTATGGAATAGTTATGGCTCACTAGCACAAATAACACTGCTGTTTTAAATGTTTATGATAAAGTGGATATAAGTATGAAGTGAAATTAAATGTGTGAGAGGCATCATAATGATGAAGTTTCCATACTGGTGCGCATATTCTCCCGTCAAGTTTGTTTTTATAGATCACAACTGTTGTGTGGGAAGTGGAGTACACACAATTCAGGCCCTGTTTTGTGCGTACGCAACGGTTATAAATGAGACCCCAGATCTGTCACCTGATTTAACTGTTATCAGGCCATTAAATAGGCATTATCAGTCACTATAAGCCCCATAGATGTGGGGCATTAAGGGCCTACTACGCCTACTACGTTGTGAAAATGAAACTTAACAGCAAACGTTCTAACATTTAAGACCGAATGAAACATCACGTTTTTAACACCAACAAAACTACAACTTTTTTAGGTTTAGGCAACAAAACTATAACTTCTTAGGTTTAGTCAACAAAACTACAACTTTTTTAGGTTTAGGCAACAAAACTACAACTTCTTTAAGTTTAGGAAACAAAACTACAACTTCTTTAAGTTTAGACAACAAAACTACAACTTCTTTAGGTTCAGACAATAAAATTACAACTTCTTTAGGTTTGGTCAACAAAACTACAACTTCTTTAGGTTCAGACAATAAAATTACAACTTCTTTAGGTTTGGTCAACAAAACTATAACTTCTTTAGGTTCAGAAAATAAAACTACAACTTCTTTAGGTTTAGGCAACAAAACTACAACTTCTTTAGGATCAGACAATAAAACTACAAGTTATTTAGGTTAAGGCAATAAAACTACAACTTCTTTAGGTTTAGACAACAAAACTACAACTTTTTTAGGTTTAGACAACAAAACTACAACTTCTTTAGGTTTAGGCAACAAAACTACAACTTCTTTAGGTTCAGACAATAAAACTACAACTTCTTTAGGTTCAGACAATGAAACTACAACTTCTTTAGGTTCAGACAATAAAACATCCATTGTCCATTGTCTTATGGAGTTTCACACTGTCTATACCAAAGCGCCCGACTTCCACTTCTGCTCCTGTTATAATTACTACGGTTGCTAGAGGTCGCTGTCATGGTAGATTCTTTTGGTGATCTACCATGTGAATAGATGATAAAACCTAGTAGTGGGTGGGTGTGACACATCTATGGGCCTTATGTAGATAATGCCTATTTGGATCTGTGAAGTGGAAGTTAAAAATCTGCACGTAGAATATTAATATTTATTCAGGTTGTGATGTGTGCATTTGTAAAACTGTTTTACGTGCGTTCAAATTAATTGGTATTTGTGTGTAGATTGGAACACGCATTTGTTAGTACCTAAAATTAGGCAAAAATAGTTGTACACATTTATAAATCTTATTTTTCATTTGTAGATCATGTAATACACATAAGAGGAAAAGAGGGGTGAGGAAAGCAGACAGAAAGAAAGCGAGACGAGAATGAGGAGCCTATCAGATGAACCTGACAGTGTAACTGAACCGCGAACTGCCACTGAAGACACAGGAGAAAGTGAATGGCAACTGCCAGCCACTTTCACCAGCCAGAGCTGCTGATGTAGACACTGATGAATTCAACAACCGGTGAACAAGAACGTGGACTGATTTAAAAAGGAATGAAATGGATGGTATCAGGTGACAGCAGGTATATTGAGTGACACATTTACGTGAGACAGAGATCAGCTATCGGCAATCCCTCAGTGAAAACATGGTAAATGGACTTGCCTATTATTGCCTATACAGCACTTTTCTAGTCTTCCGGCCACTCAGAGCACTTTACACTACATGTCAGTATTCACTCATTCATACACTGATGGCAGAGGCTGCTAAGGTGCCAACATTCAGGATCTAATCTAAATGCTCATTTACACACCGATGGCTAAGCCTTCAGGAGCAATTTGGGGTTAAGTGTCTTGCTCAAGGACACATCGACATGTGACCCGGAGTAGCCGGGGATTGAACCACCGACCTTCCAAATGGTGGACGACCTGCTCTACCCTCTGAGCTACAGCTGCAGTTTAAATCAGTCTTCAGACTTTTCTTGTTCTTACTGCATCTTTCAGGAGAGTACTTACCTTCCTGGTATAATCATCAGAGTGATGCATCGCAGAACAAGGAAAACTGGCTCAAAATGATTGCCTTTGTCAGGAGACATGTCTGGTATTCTCATGGTCTAGTAGGTTTGACTTGTCAGTGATGTAGATAATTAGAGAAATAAGTTAGTCACCTGGGTTAACCTAAAAAAGGGCCAAACAATATTCAGAGCATTATTACAGCATCAAACAGTCTACTAACAACTACTATAAAGATATAGAGGAGTAATGTCTACCTGAGCAGAGAATGAAGTCTCTCTCCCTCTGTGTGTGTTATTATCCAAGGTTTTCTATGCTTTGTTGACATAGCCGGGCCGGCTGAACATGCCTTTTAGTGCATGTGAGCGTGCCCCACTGGCTAGCTCACGGTTGCCCAACACGTTCTCATACCAACTTGTCACATACTGAGGGTTTGTCAGACCCCTCAGCGTCACTTTTCAGTTGCAGTAAACACATGCTTAATGTGAATTAACAAAACCGCTTGGTTAGGTTTAGGGAAAAACAACATGGTTGAGCTTAAAACTACTACATTTGTACAAAAATGTGACTTGACACTGTGAACACGAGACATGAATGAATAGCTGATTGCAAAGTGAAAGTGAAATGTAACGCACAGGACACAAACAGCGGTCTACTGGATGAAAGCCTTGTGCTTATTAGGCCCATCCACTTCACCTCCGACCCACCTGCTGTGTCATTTTCGCTCTTTAAACTACATCACCACATTGACTCCCGCCGCATTTTCCTTGTGCGTTTACTGTTCCTGTGGATGGGTTTAAATTGTAGCTAATGGAATGCCCAGTACATCACATAAAAGCACTGAAGGGTGACTTATGCGGCAATATCAGATGCAGACGGCCATAACAAATCCATGCTATTTGATGACCTGGGAATGGGGACTGGCTCGGCAGTTGAAGCCACCCTCCGGTTCCCCCTCAGGTAAACACAGTCAGCTCTGTTAACGCTGTTAGCACCGCTAGCTGCGTGTGTAGCAGCTGCATGTTGAGACCTGTGTGTAGGCAACAGATACCATATGCTCTGAATTTAAAATTTAGCACCTTTAAGTACATCTAGTCTAAACACACTGGAATAGCCTGCAGAACAATTGGCATGTACATTTAAAGTTGTAGAATATAAAGTTTATATTGTAAACTCTTCCTAACCCCGATACAATGGAGGTGAATTTAGCACGACTATTACAGACTTCACTGTAAAACCCCTGAAAACTGTCCACAGTGAGTTATGACATTTATCCAGAGTCACCTGGAGAGTGGTTCTGAAAAGGGATGTTAAATATTTGAATTGTCATTTATCATTGCTGCAAGTGCTAAACCTGAGAATAAGCATAATAGGTCCTCTTTAATGAAAGTGAATGGAATCTACTTAGATTCCATTCACTTTCATTAAAGTACCTATCATGCTTATTCTCATGTTCATACTTGTATTTTAAGTTTCTACTAGAACATGTTTACATGATTTAAAGTTCAAAAACGCTTTCATTTTCTCATACCGAGTTGGTGAAAATATGTTTTTTTGTAATTTGGGTGAACTAACCCTTTAAGACGCCACCTGAGGAATATGTGGAGGTATGTGTTACTAAATGGTAACTTGAGCTGTATAGCTTTGGCACTGTACATCCAGGTCTCTGTTTCATCCTGTCATAATTAATGCAGGAGTACATGCTAGAGCGATCGGGAAGCAGCAATTAAACACAACTATGCATGGCGAGTATGACAGGATAACACTATACACGCAGTGTCAAAAACACACACTTTTCACTCTCAGGCTGAGAGGTATGCAAACTATCTTAACATTCAGAAACCACACATGAAAACTATGTGTGGAAAAGATGTTTAGCCACAGGGGGAAATCGTCTCTTAACTGAGGTGTGAAAACACTGAGCTGCTCACACGTAAAAATGCTCTGACATGTCGGTCACTCCAAATAAAGCCACACTACAAGGTAAATCGTTTTTCTCTTTATTTCAACACTAACAGTCATGTGTAATAATGTGCTAACTGGAGCGATGCAGCCACAGTGCATCTGAGTACTCTTGCTGATCTAGAGCCATCTGAATTGAATTGCCATTCTTGGGATCAATAAAGTTGTCTGAATCTGAATCTGAATCTGAATCTGAATCTGAATGTAGCAGGCTGAATGTCGTGGATTGAGAGTCCCAAACTGTCCCTGATCAAGCAACATAAATTAGCTACACACAGATCATTTGGGTATTTGGAGCTCCACAGAAACAGTATCATCAGTCTCTTCTAGGTGTTACAAGGTTATTCATTCTCACCGTTTTACACTTAGACAAAGTCAATCATGTCAAATTTGACATCACAACAGCGTGACAAAAATACAGAGAGATTTAGTTGAAGGACAATCACAAAATCATGTATTCTGGTAGCTTCTGTTTTATTTTCTGTTGCGTATTGTCTATGCAGTCCCTGGAAGAGCATAGCACAGCTTCTGCTGCTTTGCAGCAACTTTTTCCAGGATGTAAAAAGTGAACTGAGGCTTAAAATAGTTTCCCTTAGTGTCACAGCGTTCAGCGTTCAGAGATACAGGGACTGTGGGATTAGTAAATGGGTCATTTCTCCCAAAAGCATCTTAAAATCCAATCTTACAGGTGTTTGTACTCAGATGGACTCAAATGTACAGGCCTGGCAACATTGTGAAGATTTAGATAAAAGGATGTGTTTCTAAAGAAGTGTTTTTGTTACACTGGACATGAGAATAACTTCATCATCAAGTGAGTTATGCCAAGGAGAAGCCAAGGAGGAAAAGCCAAGGAGGCCAAAACACGAGGCTTCTGATGTAAATTTGATGTGTTTTTGGTAGGGCTGTCAAGCGATTCAAATATTGAATCGTGATTAATCGCGTGATGGTCCATAGTTAATCATGATTAATCGTGAATTAATCACACATTTTTTATCTGTTCAAAATGTACCTTAAAGGGAGATTTGTCAAGTATTTAATACTAAAAAATGCTTGCTTTATGCAAATGTATGTATATATTTGGTATTAGAAATCAATTAACAACACATGTCAGTGTGCTGACTTGACTATGACTTGCCCCAAACTGCATGTGATTATCATAAAGTGGGCATGTCTGTAAAGGGGAGACTCGTGGGTACCCATAGAACCAGTATGTCACATAAAAGCACTGAAGGGTGACTTATGCGGCGATATCAAATGCAGAAAACCGTGACAAAGCATTGCTATTTGACCACCACATATCTGGAGGTCAATGGCCATGACAGTTTTTCCTCGCCAAACAGTTTGGAGTGTTATTTATCCTCCTTCGCAATTAGCTAGTATGACATGGTTGGTACCGATGGATTCATCAGGTTTTTTTAGTTTCATATGATACCAGTATCTTCCCTCTAGCTTTAAAACTGAACCTGTTACAAACTAAAAATCGCAATTGCGTTAATGCGTTAAAACAATTAGTGGCAGTAAAACAAATCTGTGTTATTAACGCGTTAACTTTGACAGCCCTAGTTTTTGGAGTTCCTGGCTTTCCGTAGCTTGTTAAATACTTTTGTTAAATAGACAAGAAACATATAATCTGAACCATAGACTACCAAACTGTAGATATCTAATGTGCAGTTTGTTTTTTCTTACACAATAACTTGTACCATCTGATAAAGCATCCTGCTGATGGAGGAAATGAACGCTTGAGCTTTTTTTGTTTGCTTATTGATTATGGTTGAGTGAGATGTTTTTCAAGGAAACAAGCGACCATTAGAACAACCAAACTAATGTTAAGTTTACTTGTCATGAGGACAATACTCCAAAGTTTTCTAACAGAAAGCCTGCATTATCAGCTGTAAGTCTGGGGTTTGAAAGAAGTCGGCATCTGGGAGGCAGGAAGGGTCTGATTAAAGATCCTGTTGCATTATGGGAAATGTAGCATCTGGTGTTTTTGGAGCTTGACCCATGAGAGGAACTAAAAATCAGCATATCTCAGTCTGTGCTGCTTGAATTTCAACCATTCTTTATTTAATCTGTCTTTTGTGAGTCCCTCACATTAACGTAAGTAAAACACTAAATTGTTGCAGTGCCCCTTTAAACAAGTGCAAAAAAAAACATTTGCTTTTATGTCTTTATGACTGTTTCACCAGGAAGATACCACACTGAATCCTATTTTTACCTGCTTTAAATCAGTGGTTCCCAACCGGGAGTTCAGCACCCCCCAAGGTGGACAAAATATAATCTGAGGAATCGTGCAACACAGTCTCACAGCAGTTCGTGAAATAGTCACAACATTTTTTTTCTATTTGATTCGTGTACATAGACACCAATTTAATTTTTTTTCCGTGACGCTCAGCACAACTTTCAACAACGTATTTTTCACACATTTTCCTAGAAATGTCCAGCAATACGTGATGCACATTTCAATTTCCCCTCCAGTCTTTTCAAAATAAAACTACTTAGTAAGGTTTAGGAATAGACCGAATTGGTTAGGTTTAGGCAACAAACTACTTAGTTAGGTTTAGGAAAAGATTGTGGTTTGGGTTAAAATATCTCCAGAAGTGCCATAATTTTAAATAAACTTTGTCTTGTGGTTTCACACGGGACATGAGCTGGGCCAAACTCCTGTGTTTTTGGCCCCAACGTTCATCCACCCCAACGTTCATCCACCCCAACGTTCTCCCTACGCGGTGTTTGCCGCTCTTTGTACTTTCTGGTTCACAATTACGTAGATTACATCCGAATTAATTTCATGCGGACTATCATGAAAACATTTTTTAATTTGTGTCTATGTACACAAATATATACATTAAATTGTGTGACTATTTCACAAACTGCTGTTTGACTGAATCGTGAGATGATTAAAAAGTTAGGAGCAAAATAACAAAACAAATAATAATAATAGCAATTATACCCAGATTATTTAGTTATTTTAGTTATTTTGTTAAGTATTCCAATTAAACCATCTGGTCAATAAATCACTTGAAATACTCACAGCTCATAGAAATATGCAACAGTTGATGTGAGTTGACTTTGTGTTGTTTTTAAGGGTCAAAGACCAAAAAGGTTTGGGACCACTTCCAGAAACAACACAGAAGAGCTGCCATGGCAAGAAATGAGGATGTTTCATGTTTAAATCCAACCTATGCAAGTTGACCAGTACAGGACTGAGTGTAGTAGATGACCGAGCTCTCTTTATGTTAAATAAATAGAACCTTTTGTGCTTTAAGGACAGACACTATTTATACTGAAGACAATATCCAGTGATCTTCTCTGCTTAGCCAGCCCAGCAGGATAGGGATCAGTGTTTGACTGGCTAGGATTTCTGTAAATTCCAATCTTATTTTGAAGAGGCTGAGGTGAACTCTTCCCACCTTTGCATTTGTTTGATTGAAAGAGCTTTCCTAGCATGTTTGTAGCTGACCTAGCAGCACTTTACTGTGATGACCTGTCTGTTTATGGCCATTAGGCCTACTTACAGAGTACAAGACTCAGCCTTACCTTTCTGTGGCTTCAGCAAAAAGTTAGACTGCATCCTGACAAAAGCTAGCTGTGATTAACTCTTTGTAAACCTGTGATCAAGTTTACCTTAAAGTTAGTTTCTCGTTGGAGACTACTATAAGTGTCTAGGCTATTTCTCTTAATAAGTGGTGCTTTGTTGACTCTCCATGACTCTGGAGGTCTAAGGTCAGCTATGAAGCAACATGGCCTATAAAACCTCTCTAAGCATGCTATCCCTCCTAGCTTATTGTGCAACTACATATAGGAATTATTGCTATAGAATGACAGTATCTGTACTGAGGTGCATTTTGGGTAGGGAAGAACACCTCCCAGTATTGCCAACACTGATTATCTGCCCCTGAGTTTGTGGCTTGCAGTTGCATTAAAAGTCCAACATGCTTCTAAACAAAGTGAGTCTACACCAGGGACTCACACACAGGTGGGTTGTCAGAGTCCTGGCTGTGCATGGAGCTCAGGCCTGTGTCAGAGTCCTCATCATTTGTATTGCAGGCCTTGGACAGACCTCTGGCCTGCTCCACCCAGACACTACTCTTCTCTGCCGAGGCCGGCTCAGCCTCAGCGCTCCCTGCACTTAGCTCTGCCTTACCATCATCAGTCAGTGTGGCATTCACCTGCTCTATCTCCATGGTCTCCACTTTGGCCAGTAGGTCCAGAAGTTCACTCTCCCTGATCTCCCAGAGCGCCAAACTCAGGTCCAGGTCCCCCCTGAGGGCGTCCATGTCCGTCTTCAGCCGCAGGCCGATGTACAGACTGGTGTCCAGCTGCGTTTTGATCCTCTCCTCCTCCAGCGCGAACTCCTTCTCAGACAAACTTTCCACATCTGCTTCCACAGCTGGAGCACCAGACGCTGTCAGGCACATCTCCTCCGCGACGCTGTCTGTGTCCGTCGCCGCTTCCGCTTCCGCTCCTCTCTCGTCCCGCCGCCGCTTCATCCACCGCCGGTTGAGCTCCTCCTGGATCTCCCCGGTGATGCTCTCCACGAGCGCCTCGCGCTCCGTCAGCTCCTCCTGCAGCCGTACCACCTCCTCGCACCGGCGCGCGTACTCCTCGAACTGCGCCACCGCCTCCGCTGTGCAGCGCGAGTCCTGGCGCTCCGCTTTGCGCTTCCAGTCTGAAGGAGCCTCCGAGGACGAGTCCACCATGTATGTGTCCTGCACATAGTTCACCCCGTGTCTCTTGATGCGGTCCAAGTGCACTTTGGCCTCGTAGCGCTCGATCTCCCGGTCCAGCTCCTTGATCCGGTGGATCTGCTGGCGGATGGTGTGGTCCTGGGAGATCACCAGGTGGACCAGCGTCTCCATCTTCTCCACGGAGCCCTTATCTTTACAAACAGCCTGCTCTTTCTTTTTGTTCATCTTATCCAGCTTCCTGAAAGCCTTCCTGACGATGCGCCTCTGTTTGTCCTGGGACAGGTTAGCGGCAGCGGCCGCGGCGGTCCAGCAGTTCCTGGCGGTGCCCTTCAACCCCCCGCCCGGACCGCCCGGACCGCCCGGACCACCGCTCTCCCGGCTCTGGACCACCCGGGCCTCGGCGCTGCGGGGCCCGTTGTTGGGCAGCGAAGCCTCGTTTTTCACCAGGACGAAGCGGACATTGTCCTGCTCGTCCCCCCAGGCGCTCCACAGCCGGAGGATTTTGGTCTTGTTGGGTAAAATCCTCTCGAAGCCTCTCCATTTCTCCACCACGCAGTAGGACTGCGGGGAGCCTGACAGCATCGCCGCCGAGGCGCCCTGCTGTAGGTTCTGGTCCTCCAGCAGGACTTTGACCACGTCGGCGCAGGTAGTTCGCTTCGTCAGCCCGGAGACCAGCTTCTCCTCCCGGCAGACCCACACGGAGATCTTCCCCTCCTCCGGCTCCAGCTCCAGCTCCAGCTCCATCTCCGGTTCTCAACCAAACAACTCAAGTTTAGTGGCAACTCCGAAAGTAAAGAGGACCAAAGAAGTCTTTCTCACTTCATCTGAAGTTCACTGCAGACCTGATGAGTCCTTTAGACTGAGAGACACACTGAAGCTAGACATGAGTGAAGCAAGCGATCCTCCGCTTCCCACTTTAACGCGCTCAGTCCGAATAACCTTCTAACGCATTGAAGGGCTGAGTTGTCCTCAGAAAAAGGACATCCAGTCGTCTGTCCCCGGGCTGCCTGCCGGGACATCCTCTCCCTGTCCCCGGCACACTGATCTCTCTCAGCCCCGCGCACTGCTCCAGAGACAAGAGGAGCGTGCTCTGTCCTCTGCGTCAGGACAGGCGGCTCTCTGCGGAGTGAGGGACTAAACAGGAGGCTGCTGTACGGCTGGCTGGGACCGGAGACACGCCTCTCTCTCTCTCTCTCTCTCTCTCTCTCTCTCTCTCTCTCTCTCTCTCTCTCTCTCTCTCTCTCTCTCTCTCTCTCTCTCTGTCTCTCTCTCTCTGGACCGAGATAGTGAAACAGTCTTTGTTGAGATTGACGTCAGTGCAAAATAACTCCTCTTAAATATATATACACACAGCTCTGGAAAAAATTAAGAGACCACTTCAAAATGATCAGTTTCTCTGGTTTTACTATTTATTGGTATGTGTTTGAGTAAAATGATTTTTTTTGTTTAATTCTATAAACTACTGACAACATTTCTCCCAAATTTCAAATCAAAATATTGTCATTTAGAGCATTTATTTGCAGAAAATGACTACCGGTCAAAATAACAAAAAAGATGCAGTGTTTTCAGATCTGGAATAATGCAAAGAAAACAAGTTCATATTCATTTTTAAACAACACAATACTAATGTTTTAACTTAGGAAGAGTTCAGAAATCAATATTTGGTGGAATAATCTTGATTTACAATCCCAGCTTTCATGCGTCTTGGCATGCTCTCCACCAGTCTGTCACATTGCTGTTGGGTGACTTTATGCCACTCCTCAGCTGGGCTTTGTTTGAGGGCTTGTGACCATCCATCTTCCTCTTGATTACATTCCAGGTTTTCAATGGGATTCAGGTCTGGAGATTGGGCTG
>CAKAOI010049972.1:2254-35257 GCA_916701655.1 Sebastiscus albofasciatus
TGTAATACGCTGTGCAAACTATGTACGTACTTGCGTGTTCCGTGAATTTCGACAGATGTTACGCCCCACTCTTGGGCAGACCTATTGGGGCGAACAACACTCCAACACTGACCCAAACCAACCTCAAAAGACACCTTTAAAACTCTCAAAGTCCATAGGATTTATTAACAAAGACATATAAAAAAAAAGACAATATAAAGTCATAAACTGAGAGGCAGCAGAACCAGCAGTCCCCGCACCAGAAGCCTCTTTTTCCCGAGCAAGTTCAACATAAGTCTGATACCTCTGCTTCTTCAGCCTACGAAACCTTTGATGGTACGCCTCCGGTACCAGCTCATATGCTCCGAGCACAGCAGCTTTTACTTTGTCAAAATCAAGACTATCTTCTGCCGGAAGTGATGAGTAAACTTTCTACACTTTACCAGTCAAAAGCACAACTAAACAAGCAGCAATAACCAGAAATGATCTAAACTCTACACTCAAAGGCTCAAAGGCTTAAAAATAGACACAAAAACTTACATTTACTTCACTTCATGGATGTTCTAATCCCGGACGAGCCCCCATTTGTTACGCCCCACCCTCGGGTAGCCCTATTGGGGCGAACAACACTCCAACACTGACCCAGACACCTTTTAAAACTCTCAATATCCATAGGATTTATTAACAAAGACTTTTTGTTTTCACAAGTTTGAAGTGGGTTAGTGGCCCCTCCCCTTCCTCTATGTAGCAAAGATGGCGACCGTTGAGGGTAAGAAGTTTCCAGCGTTCCACACTCAACGTTTGGACCGTTTTGAGTACAACATCCAGGTACTTAGAGTGTACTGCACAGCGCTTGTTTTTTTTTCAGTCTAACTAATCACCTTTGTTTTACCTTTGACCTTTCAGGTAGCAGCCTGTCAGAGAGGACTCTACTGACCCCCGACCATAGAGAATTCTGGGAAAAACTGTGTGGCTGGGTGGCACCAACTGAGGAAGGAGGAGGGATTGACATCTTCTCCCCTCTGGCTGCATCTGGTAGGTAGATACAGATGTTAGGACACACACTCACACACTCTCTGTGTCTGTCTCACTAACTTCCACCTCTCTCTTCCTCAGCATCAGGAGTGGCTCTCATCCAGACTCTCTCTACTCTGACTGGTCTGGAGGTCCGGGCGCCAATGGGTCTTGCCACCGGAAGTTTCCAGAACAGTGAGTCACCAATGCACAACGCTGACTCAGAAACTTCAACTGAAACATGTTTGCCAAGAGCCCCAAGTTAAGGAATATGCTATTTGTGACCACAAACACCTCCAAAGAAACATCTAAGCCAGCAGGCGCCTGATGTGATTCTTGGCCCAGTGGGATGTTTTGACTTTCTTGAAATACTTAAAGTTATAATAAAAGGGATAGTTTGGGTGTTTTGAAGTGGGGTTGTATGAGGTACTTATCCATACGTATGTCTACAGTAGATGACGGTCGACGCGTTCCCAGTTTGGAGAAGCAGACAGGAGTACCAGCACGGGGGCAAAGCGATGTACTGCTGTGGATGGGGTTGTCAGTAAAACGCATTTAAGCCACCTAAAAGAAAAGCTCACCTAAAAAAAAATCAATAACCGTTTAAAGCTGAAGTAGGCCAGATTGGAGCAAATATGATTAAAAAAAGTTATTTTTATAAAACGGTCGCTATATCATGACAGTAGTACATGAAAAAGGTACCTGAAAAAAATCATATGTCCTCCAGTGTCCTCCGGTGCTCCTAACGGCATCTGCAAACTCCGATCAAGTGGTCAAACTAGGCAGCGCTGATCAAATATGAATCAATATTCTGTTACTTTAATGTCTATTTCTCTCCTCAGATGTTCTCAGAATCATCTTGTAGTGCACGCTTTAGCTGTAAAATGAGAATGTTTGTGACCCCGCCGCCATTGTGAAATCTGGTGAAGGAACGCCAAGTTCCGGTCACATGACCGGAGCACAGCCAATAGGAACGCTCTCTCAATGAAATGACCTGTGATTGGTTAAAGTCTCCCGTCACGGGCTAGATGTTCTAAAGCCTGAAAACAGAGCCATGAGGAGGAGCAGAAGTCTAGTTATCTCTCAGAACACTTGAATTACAATATGCTTAAAGGTAATAATGGCATTTTTGCCCAATGATGCCAAAAATATACTGCCTACTGCCATTTTAAGTGTACGTTACATTTGGAATATTTTCGCTGGTTGACCTTGCCGTCAGACAGAAGTACAGTCTATGTATCTGACAGGGAACTGAAGCTGTTATCGATGCTCTCGCCAACCAGACTCCATTGAAAAAAACAGTAATTTGACCTCGCAGAACACGGGAGTTGCTGGTCTACTGCTAGTTAGTTTGTGTTATTTTGTGACTTTGGTTAGGTCGCATTCACACCAAAGTTGCACAATAGCACAAACAAACTAACCGATCGAGGCAGTGGTAGACCAGCAGCCCCTGTGTTCTGCGAGGTAAAATTACTGGGTTTTTTTTTTAATGGAATCTGGTGGCTTCTGAAGAGAGCATAGATGGATACAACAGCTTCAGTTCCCTGTCGGAAAGGGCTGTCTGACAGCGAGGTGAAGTGGTGAAAATATTCTAAATATAGAGTAAACTGATGCTAAAATACGTTTTGCCGCTGCCCCCGTCCACAGCAGTACATTGCTTTGCTCCCGTGCGGTAACTCCCGTCTGTTGCTGACCGTCATCTACTGTAGGTAATACATTGACTATGGATAAGTACTTCATACAACCCCACTTCAAACATCCAAACTAACTCCTGTATCCCTTTCAAGATTTTCATCTTACTGCTGTATTATTCTGTAGACTACCGTAGCCCACCACCAAGTGTAAAATGACTAAAGCATCATGTTAAAGGGACTATTTGTAACTTTCAGAATTGCTTCTTAACAGCGACACTTGTGGCTGTGAAATCAACGAAAGTCAGCGTCGGGCTCGCGCTTGCTCGCTCTAAATAGACCTGAACGAGCATCGCTCAAAACAGTGAGGCGACACGCGTCAACTAAAAGCACAATATCACTCTATATTTCAGCTGCTTGGCAGTAATGTTAGCTGACCAGACCAAGGTCTCTCCATGAACATGATTTAGATCTGATCCTAGTGTTGGCTTTTCCTGCCTCACCCTCCTGCGCCCGCAGGGAGACACCGGCAACCGGAGCCTTTCCTCCGCTGCCTGCTTGCATTCACTGACACAGCGCGCACCAACAGAGGTTTTCCGTGTCTTGTGAAGTGACGAGCCTCCGCAGAGAGAAAAGTCAACCGTGACACCGGCACCCGGTGTCTCCCTGTGGGCGCAGGAGGGAGACGGTAACGTTTCTCTCTGGAGGAGCTGCAGCCGTTATTTCAACACAAACGTCCACTGTACATTCACTAGATATTCTCAGAGCTAAACTAACTCTTCTGTGGTGTGGAGTGAGCGCACGTTCACGTCTAGAGGTGGAGCGAGTACGCGAGAACGCGCGCTCTGTCTGAGTGAAGGTGAGCAGGCAGAGGAGACGAGGCTCCCGGCATACGCGAGCGCGCATGTGTGCCGACCCGCTACATTTATACGCTTACAAAGTTACAAATAGTCCCTTTAAACATGATTTTTGTTGTTTTACCCTCTCCCAGTCCTGAGCCAGTGGTCCGATGGCAGTGTGTGCACCGGACTCTCCGACCAGCAACCGGCTGCTCCGGCACTGCAGTTTGTGTGTGAGAGTGTCCTGCAGGGCTGGTGCAGACAGGCTCAGTGGATGGAGGAGGCTCTGGGGGAGCTGAGGGGCCGCCTGGGGCCACAGCTACAGCGGATCAGCCTCCAGGCCAGGGGCCGAGCTCTGGGTGGGTGTCACATACATGGAGATGTAAATGAACATGCAGCAAACAAATGCTTGCCTGCTCTGTGTCCCGAACACTGTCTGAGGAATCTATTCATATCTTTATAGGTCATTTTCTGTGGGAGAAAATCTGCCTTGAGGAGCTTTGTGTGTCCAAAGATCTAAATGAGGCTCTGACTGAGGGACTTGCTGCTCTCACAAGACAGGAAGAGGTGGGAATTACTGTAAAGTTTTGTTTTTTTAATACACAAATACAATGGAGCGAAAAACTGAGATCATACAAAGTTAGTCATGTTCTTTCAAAGTTGAATCATACGGTGGGTTTCTTTATTTCTGCTCTTACATCATCAGACCAGACCTCTGGAGTTTCTTGCCGTCTTCCTGACAAGATGGAGTGAGGAGAAGCAGGGAAACGGAGGAGCAGATGATTTCTCTATAACACCACACAGCTCACAGAAATGTGTCGGCCCGATACCTGAGCTACCGCAGGTGTGTGTGGGCTTTGAACTTGTCCGTTCAGAGAAGGTTGATGGAGCGCTCTTGATCTTTACAGCTTGTTTCTCTCTGTCTTTAGACAGCTTTAGATTGGAGAGGTGCAGCAGCTAGAGAGCTCCACCACAGCGAGTGTCTTTATCTGGGGAGACTGGGCGCTGTGCTGAAGGTAGGTAGACTATAATATTAAAAACAATTACACTTTCTTTCATTCATGAAATTTAGTGACACTACCACATGTTTCATCGCTGAGAGGTCATTGTTTCAGGTACAGACTTAAATATTTCCACTGAAACTGAACAAATATTAAGTAATGCTGGCCAATCAAGTCCAGAAAACAGCCACTGACAGGTGACAGAAACTGGGCTCTTTCAGCAAACTATGGGGAGTTTATATAATACCTTTTTAAACGAGGTGTTGGTTGATGCTTCTGCAGCTGCGTGGCCTATTTTTTCCACATTTTTGTATTAGAATCTGATTTGAATGTTTTCAGAGCAACCGCCAACCCAGCGAGTTTTGTGTTTGTCCATTTAGATGCAGAAAAGGCTCAGAGATCTGTCAATATTATAATAGCAAAGTATTTAACTGATACCTACCCTTCCTTTGTGCTGAAGGTGTACCAGGAGCCTCTTACAGCAGCTCTCAACTCCAACAGAGCCATCCTCAGCTACGCTGACATCCACATTGTCCTCAGCCCTGTCTCACAAATACTGGAGCTCAACAGGTACACACACACATATTTGTATCATACTAGTGTTTGCATCCCTCTGTTTGTGGACATGATATGATATATGTGCATGTGTTTGCTGCAGGGTGTGTCAGGTAGATTTACAAGCCAGGTTGCAGCAGTGGGGAGCCGAGCAGTGTGTTGGAGATGTGTTTGTGAAACTGTGCTCAAAACTCAGAGTCTACACCAACTACCTCAACAACTACACCACTGCCCTCCGCACCATCGACAAGGTACAGTCAAACATTGTGTTTATGCCAAGCATGAGGCACCTAAACATGGGGCCAGTTGGATAAAAATAGACCTAGTCTTTGTCTTAAATATAACTTTAAATCAGACTGACTACAGAGACTGAAATTGACTTGCTGCATAAAGTTTCCCTGTGAGTGACTAATGCAAGCCTGACTTAGATAGCTTGTCACACGATGCATTATGGGTGAAATAAGACACTTCACAGAAGAGAAACAATGGCGGATGCAACACCACAACAAGTATGGGAGAAAATAACCGAAAAGGTCAACAGCATAAATCAAACGGTCGTTAGAACTGTTAAAGATGTTCAGAAACAATTCAAGAATATAGTACAAGAATACCAACAAAGTTAAAGATTAAATTGTTAGCTAATAGCTAAAAGTAATGGATAAACAGTTGAAATAGTCAGTTTAAAGCAGGGGTCAGCAACCTTTACTATCAAAAGAGCCATTTTAGGCAAAAAAAAACAACATCTGTCTGGATCTGCAAAACATTTGATAATTGTGATGAAGGTAACACAGCTTATAGTCTAAGTATATAGTATATAAGTCCAATGCGAGAGAATAAAGTCAGAGGTTTACGAGAATAAAGTCAGAAGTTTCCAAGAATAAAGTCATAACTTTAAAGGAGAATAAAGTCATAACTTTACGAGAAAAAAGTCGTAATATTACGAGAATTAAGTCTTAATTTCATGAGAAAAAAGAAAATAACATTAAAATTACTACTTTATAATATTATGACTTTATTCTCTAAATCTCAGATTTATTTTTTTTCCTCAATGTGGCCCTAATACTCCGTCGTACCATCGTACCATAGACCTACAACAATGATAAATAAAAATGAAAATGTAAACAAAAAACAGTTATTCATTTCCACTCATTTTTTATAAATCCCCAGGGAGCCACTGGAGAGGAGCTGAAGAGCCACATGTGGCTCTGGAGCTGCAGGTTGCTGACCGCTGGCTTAAAGTTAACATTAGCTAAAAGTAATAGATAAGCAGTTGAAATGGTTAGCTAAAAGTTAGCTAAAAACAATGGATAAACAGCTGAAATAGTTAGCTAAATGTAATGGATCAACGGTTGAAATAATATGCTAAAAGTTAGATAAAAGTAATGGATGAACAGTGGAAAAAGCTAAAAGTTGACTAAAAGTAATCAAACTAAGTTTATGCAACTGGCCCTAAGTCTGGAGTGCACAATCTGAGAAAGCATTTGCCACTGTCTGAGCTCTGTTTATGCAGCGCTTTGATGCAGAATTTGGTCAGATATATTGTGAGTAACCCAGGTCGACACCCAGGTTTAATGTAGACAAACAGTTTATGTGTATGATATGCGAGCAAATGATGTGTGTTATGTGTGTCAGTGCAGGGAGACAAAGCCTCCATTTCGGGCTTTCCTGAAGAGAGTAGACAGAACTCTTGCAACACACATGCTGAGGTAAAAAGCACACACACATATATTTTATTTCTTTGCAGGGCAATTATCCATACCTGACCAAAAGACTACTAAATAATAAATTGATTAAATGTGTTTGTGAAGCCTGCAGGAGCTGCTGCTGTGTCCAGTGTGGAGAATACAGGAATATGTGACTCTGCTTCAAGCTATGTGTTCACACACACACAGCGGTCACCCTGACCACACACACCTCTGCTCTGCCCTCAACACCATGCTGGGATTCAGAGAGTTCACGCAAAAGGTGCAACGGAGCATCGAGTCAGTGCCTCATTATAAATCTGTAACATTTCATCAGATGCTTCACACAGGTGTTTTTCTTCTGTTTCAGTTGAAGCGTAACTCAGAGAGAGGCGAGCTGATGGAGGAAACGCAGCAGATGATCCAAGGCTGTCCGGTAAAAAAACAGAGCTTCCTCTTCTTTCTCACACGCTAAAACTACCATGTTGAAGTATTTTAACATGAACATGATGTGTGTGTTTGTGTAGAAGCTCAGTGAAGGAAACAGGCAGCTGATAATAACTCAGGATGCTGCTTTGCTCAGGAGCCCTGATGAACGGATTCCTGAATCGCTCAGGTAACAACACAAATTATTCTTTTCTATCAGTTTACGTCCAGAAATGTTCTTTCACTTAGTAGATGTCAAATAAATCAACCTTTGTACATACAGTTAGATGCCAAACTAATGTGTTTCATACTATACTTTTTACTTTGAGCATAGTATTCTACATAAATTAAACAATTTTGTCAGTAACATATATTTACTATACAAATGTATGCCCAATTTGCGATTTTAATATTGTACTACTTAATAACATTTTTTATAAGTGATTATTATTACACATATTTACATACAAAGGCATTCTCTTAACTTGTTTTGATTATTTTACTTATTTTAAATTGTTTTTATCATGTTTGTCTGCCATTTTTATTTGGTCTTTGTCACTTTGTTTTAAAAAGTGCTATATAACAAAAATTTGTTATCGTTATTTCTTAAGTATCACTTTCTAATAATACACTTTATTTTATTTTGAGTTATATAGCACCTTTCAACAAAGTGAAGAAATAAGAGAACAAATAAAAACAGGCAGATTAAAACATGCAAATCCTGGGCAATAACACCCGAACAACGGAAGGCATAAGAACGATGAAACATGTCAAATATAAGTATAAAACAAAGGACAGCTAGGTAAAGGTAATGCTAAATCAATAAGTTTTCAATTGTCATTTAAAAATGTTAACAGTAACTAGTAACTCATACATTTTTCAGGATTAAGTCCTGTATGTTTTACATCACGTCATTACAGACTGCAAATCTAATCCAGTAATTATTTTCACTCTGTGCATGTGCGCATGTGCGTGCGTGCGTGCGTGTGTGTGTGTGTGTCTGTGTCTGTGTGTGCGTGCATGATTAGGACCTATGAGCAGGTGTCTGACGTGGGCCTCTTCCTGTTTAACGATGCTTTGGTGTTGACGCGGCGAAATGTGCGTCACACACCGTTCACGTTGGCTCACCAGAGCACACACACTTTCCTGGCCTCTGTGGCTCTCGCCAGCCTGGCCGTCAGAGAGATCACACACACACGCTGTGAGTTTTTACCATAGAAAGAATAGAATATATGCTGAATGTTGCCACAGCATCTTTAACATACGATCATTAAAGTCTTTTTGATAACTTCGGAAAGTTACAGGAATATTGATTCATATTAATTTCTCTCTAGATGTGTGTCATGCCTTCGTCCTGGAGGGTCCTTGTCGTTCCTGGGTTTGTGCCACAGAGAGAGGTGAGGAGAGAGAGCACTTCCTGTCGGTGCTACGTTCAGCCATAAACTCTGCTCTGAGGGGACATCAGTGACGGCACCGTGACGATGACACGCCGGAAAGACAAGAGGAGGTTTGGATACGCAAACTCATAGGAATAATATAGGAAATCTTGAAAGGCAATTAGTTTTCCACACCACGATGTGATGTAAAGACATAGCACTCCTGCCGCTTCCACCTTAAAAGTATTCTCAGAGGTAATCCTGTAGTCCTAATAATGACTTTATATTAACATAATGAAATAGAGTCATTTTTTGTATTTGCAATAGTTGGAAAATATCAAGTATTTTGTCACATTTTGCACAATCCTGCTTTTTATAAGCTGGAAGGGGCAAAAAAGTGCAAAAAAAAGAGAAATTACAGACGCGAGGAAGGGGGGTAATATTCCGAGAAAAAACTCTGAATTTCTGAGAGAAAAAAAAACCTCAGAAATGTTTCTTTAAAATTTGTGACTTTAATCTCAGAGAATATCCAAGCTTGTTTCACGTGAATTCACAACTTTTTTTCTCTGAATATCACCCCCTCCCTCGGCTTTCTAATTATTATTTTCTTTTTTACCTACAACGGCCCTAATACGCCATTGTACATTACAGTACATGTCAACCGGTATCTTGGTTACTATTCATTTCTACACATGCATCTTCCTGATACTGCATGCGTCGCTCACTAACTGAAAAACAGTTTCAACTCGGCGTCAGCGTGACACATTTAACTCCTCTACGGATTGTAAAAAAACATCTTTTAGACAAAAAAAAAAACAGCTAAATAAATCACAATACGTTGACAGTACTGCTACTGTTGCTCATTAAGATGTTTCTGTAGTCTGGCGCCGTAAACCTGCTGTAGCTTAAACTGTTGTAGTTTTTATTCACTGTTTTTATGAGTTGTTGGTTTGTGTTGTGTTTGTCGGTCCTGTTTTGTTCTGTCTTGTCTTTTGTGTGAAGCAGCTTTGTGTTAAACACTCTACGAGTATTTGCTATAAACTGAGAATATTGTGGGTTTTACTTTCATTGTAATCACACATCGGCCTCTCCTCGTGAAAACTCATTGCCACCTGTTTGATTTGTTCTGGAGCCGACCCGGCTCATGCAATTATTCCTTTGATATTAAACCAGTAACATTAGCTGGACAATCCTAGCATCACAGGTAGCATCCCTCCTTGACAATCAGCCTTTTAAATGTCTGCTCTTAATATAATATCTTAAAAAGGCATCACATGTTACCTTTCAAATATCATATTTGTCTGCTATTGTTTCTCTTTGCACCATTTATATTTCCAATTTATTGGCATCCGTAGGTTCCAAGTTGTCAGTGTTAATAAAGCTATATGTCACAATGCTATTATTTCAAATTCTTTTTTTTTAAGTTGGCGTTGGTTTACAAATTGTATTAATGTTTATTTTCTCTATTAATGATTCTTTCTAATCAGATCAGAGACATTTCTTTTGTTCCCGGTATAAAAAGTCTTTATTGATAACCAAAAATAACACAAATGTCACATTTTACATATTCTCACTATCAAGGAGCTGCGTTACAACACATCACTTATACACTTATGTACATTATTGCCACTTATTTAAAAAAAAAAATACCCATGTGTTCCATCCCTAGATAAATGGCTGTGTCATTATCAGTACGTCTCAACAGATAAAGGACTTAAAGATCAATACAAATACGAAGAAACATTCATTTTCATTCGACATAACACGTGACATACTTAACGTTCTAGTATTACACTAATTTGTTTTGATCACAGGGACATCTTCATCCAAATCTGTGACATTGGAGCTACTTTCTAAAATGTTCTGTTGGTTTATTTACAGCGAATACAGTGTGTACACATTGAACATATTGACACAAACATCTGTTGTATTTTGCAGTCTTCAGAGCACCACCGATGAGGGCTAGGGAACAGTTATTTTCTTTAAAGTTTCAAAAAAAAAGAATAGAACGCTACATTGACCGCTTGAATTTTACAATTATTATTATTTATAGTTATTTTGCAATCACTTTCTCACTTTGGCTTTTTTAGATTTTCTGTTAAATGTCTGAAGTAGCTACGAGGATGATTTTTGATTAAAAGCATCCCTGACATCACAGTCTGCGGTTCACTAGATTTGGGTTGTTGTTGTTGTTGTTGTTGATGTGTGCGGGCGGCTCTTTCCCAGCGGCTACATGGAGATGAGCGTGTGGCGGCTGACTCTTGCTCTGCAGCCCCGGGTTCGCTGTCGTGCCGTTTATCCCTTTCTGGGAGCTGAAGCCCTTCGGTTTGGGGATCCTTGTGGGTCCTGGTCGGCGGAATGCTTCTAGAGGGATCTGTTAAAAAAAACATAGACAGTCTTAATGAAGTAAAGTTGGACAAAGAGGCACTTACAGCAAAGAAAATGAGGAAGAAGTGAGGAGAAAATGGGATACACAGTACACAGACTCTCTCACAAGATGATTTTTTTCCAGTATTCCTGTAACGACCTAATGCAGTACCGATAATGACCACTAGATGATATCAAATCATATTTTATGGACAAACCTTTACTGCATGACTGCTGCACGTTGGCTTTAAAATTTTGTAAGAAAAACCACATTTTTTCATATTTTTAAGATTGTCATAAGATATTGATACCATGATAATATAATTATTGTTCTATAGTTCCGTTGGTCTAATTGTAATTCACATTTTAACTAATGTTCCCAGTGAAAAGGAGGCTTCTGCCATCGCTACCACTATGGAAATGCATAACATCCTTTGAATAATGTTGCATATCCTTAGCTACAATAATTACTTATTTCTGTTGTCTATATATTTTCAGTGTGCTTTTCAAATAAGGTGAAACGTGTAAAGCGGTAACAATTACTTGATTAATTAATCAAACGATCAAAAGAAAATCAACTATTTTGAAAATGTAATAAATTCTAAGGGCATTTTTATGATATTTTACAGACAAAACAATTAGTCATTTAATCAAGAATAGAGCTGCAATAATTAAATGATGTGTTAAATTAATTTTTTTTTAAGAAAATAAGTCTAAATTCTCTGATTCCAGCTCCTTAAATGTGAATATTTTCTGGCTTCTTTACTCCTCTATGACAGTAAACTGAATATCTTTTGACAAAACAAGACATTTGAGGACGTCATATTGGACTTTGGGAAACACTGATCCACATTTTTCACAATTTTCTGACATTTATTTTACACCAAACTAATTGATTAATCAAGGAAATAATCAACAGATTAATTGCCATTAAAAATATTTGTTAGTTGCAGCCCTAGAAATGTTTTAATTATTTACCTCCTGTACTGTATGAAAAACTTCTAATGGAAGAGATTGCTGTCCCTATTATAGTCCCAGTTTATCCCATTATTAATAACAGTGTGAGGTTGTTGCTTAGAAACCAGTGTTTTGGCTTACAGCACAATCTGCAAACAAGAAAAGGAAATATCGTGGGAAACGTCACATTTCTCAGATTCTTAAACAACTTGCTGCTCCGCTTGCTGTGTAATCACATTTCAATCAGCGTGTTTACATGTGCAGCGGCGTGCCAGGACACTGAGGTAGTATCGGCCCCTTATGCAGTAGAAAACCATATCCTGTTTACTGTGATAAGATGTTTCCACAATCAGGAGTAACCTCAGCAACAGCCAGCATACTGAGCCATGTACACTCCTCATTCATTTATAGTAGGGTTTGTGTACTTGTTGCACGTCCCATGAGCACGATACAGAGATTTATATAAACAGACATGAACTAATATGAGCAATTATCTAAAGTGCTCACTGTCATCTAATGCAGTAGTCATGTTTCAAAGACCATAAAACATTCCTTCAATTTTCATGTTTTTATATTGTATTCTATGAGGGCTGTCAAAGTTAACGCCATAATAACGCGTTCAATTATTTTTAACACCACTAAATTATTTTACGCAGTAACGCAATCGATCTTTCGGAGGTTGTAGCGGCCTCAGTTTTAAAGTTAGAGTGAAGATACTGGTGTCATATGAAACAAAAAAACCTGATGAATCCATCAGTACCAACCATGTCATACTAACTGGTCACAAAGGAGGTTAAATCACGCTCCAAACTAAGGCTGCATTTTGGCGAGGAAAAACTAGCACGCCCATTTCCAAAGGGGTCCCTTGACCTCTGACCTCCAGATCAGTGAATGTAAATGGGTTCTATGGGTACCCACGAGTCTCCCCTTTACAGACATGCCCACTTTATGATCATCACATGCAGTTTGGGGCAAGTCTTAGTCAAGTCAGCACACTGACACACTGACAGCTGTTGTTGCCTGTTGGGCTGCAGTTTGCCATGTTCTGATTGGAGCATATTGTTTTATGCTAAATGCAGTACCTGTGAGGGTTTCTGGACAATATCTGTCATTGTTTTGTGTTGTTAATTGATTTACAATAATAAATATATACATACATTTGCATAAAGCAGCATATTTGCCCACTTGTATTAAATATTTGACAAATCTCCCTTTAAGGTACATTTTGAATGTGATTAATTTACGATTAATCGTGATTATATATTTTAATCAACTGACAGCCCTTGTATATTAGCTCTATAAATGATACATTTAAGAATTTTAAGAGCACAGGTCCGATGTCTAAGTCTCTCTGCTCCTCTCAGACTAAATTACTCTACAGCAGTACTCGGCAGGCATTTATTTTCTTCTAAGTTATCGAGGGATCTAATTAGCACATAATGTCATTTTCAGTCACATTGTCACAGCTTGGTCCTTTTGCAATTGCACTTTGCAAAATCAAATAATCCATTTCAATTAATATTAGTGCAGCATTTTAGATGTCCGTACACCAGTTTGAACCCCCAAAAAAAGCATTTTGCAACGGAGACTTTGACAAAATGTGTCATCGATCTGGTCTGCAGCCGAGCAAAAACTGAAACCTTTCAGTGTTTCCATGAGTTTCATCACTTTATTCCCAAGCAACACACCAAAACGTCTCGCTTTTGAGAGAAGCACTTAGATGTGTTCACTCATATGTGGCTTGAGGTTTTGAGAATTAACAAAAACCTGCAGTGAACTATACCCTTAAATATTCATACGGGGGTATAAATTTCAGAATAAGTAAGGCCTGCGCTCCAACGCAGCTAATGGGCCAGAAAATCCACCCGGGCTCCACGTCATAGGAGTGTTGTTGATTTTACATGGAAAGAGGCCTTAATGTGCGGCTTTGTTCTCTCGTATATCAGCGGTGCAGCAGGAGTTCAGCTAAGTACTTCCTCTGCCCCGCGCTCCCGGCCTGTTTCCACAGCAACCAAACACAAGGTTTGTTTTGGTGCTTGTGTTGCGGCGGGAGAGAGGCCACTTCCACAGTGTCTACCCTCTCACATGCAAGCCTTTTGTTTAGAGCAGACGCTGTTTACTGGTTTTATTGTGCCTGTTGGTCAAGGTGAGCAAATTCCTCCTGCAGTTCTTATTATCACTGTGTGGTAAAAGGAGGAAATCCGCTCTCGCCTGCAGTGTGATGCACAACTTGTCTTTCTGGCACGCCGTGTGGTGATTACACTCTTCTAGCACACTACACTCTGGCTGCACTTTATTCACATCAGTAGCTGATTGTTTATTTACATCATAATGTTTTTAATGTTTTATTCCCCCCACCCCCTAAAAAATGCTGCTTTTAATCAGCAGCATCACGAGTTTAGCGTGATTACAAGCTCCCTCTCAGCCAACATCACTGCAGGCTTTTCAATGAAATACCCTTTGGCTCCCAGCACGTCACTTGATACTCATTTTATCAGTCTGGCAGGGATACCGTGAGCAGATCCGTCCTCCTTGGCCGAACCAGACGAGTACAGTTTATGAATCGAGTAAGTCTAAAATGAGTCAGGGGGTAATTGAGGTCGCAGACAGTAATCCCAGCTGCTGGACGCTTTCTCAAGTAGTGCTCTAATGAATAGCATCTTGTTTAGCCGCTGCATCATTTCATTGCGCCCAGACTGCTTCGGATCCGGTTTCTCCAGCTGCGCTCCTTCACACTCATTCAATTTAATGCTTGATTTAATCATCTCCTTCTTGTCACACTGGTGTGTGTTTGGGTTGTGTTCAGCGCTTTCCTGCAACAGTTGTCTTGCTCCGTCTAAACCGAGTACATGCTTTATAGTATTTTGGAGAATTTATCAGCTCTGTTCACCACAAAGATATATGACGGAGTATTAGGGCCACATTGGTGGGGGGGAAATCGGAGATTTTGAGAATAAAGTCATAATATTACGAGTAAAAAGTCTGAATTTAATGAGAATAAAGTCATAATATTATGAGTAAAAAGTCTGAATTTAATGAGAATAAAGTCATAATATTACGAGTAAAAAGTCTGAATTTAATGAGAATAAAGTCATATTACGAGAAAAAAAAGTTGTAATATTACAAGAATAAAGTCGTAACATTACAGGAATAAAGTCATAACTATAAGGGGAATAAAGTCATGACTTTATGAGAAAAAAAACAGTAATTACCTCCTCCACAAAAGAGGCAATTTCCCCGCTGCTCTATTTCCCCTCTAAAATAACATGGAAAATTACTACTTTGTAATATTCTGACTTTATTCTCATAATATTACGGCTTTTTTCTCTTAAACTTATGACTTTATTCTCATAATATTACGGCTTTTTTCTCTTAAACTTATGACTTTATTCTCGTAATATTACGACTTTATTTTCGAGATCTCCGACTTATTTATTTGTCCTCAATGTGGCCCTAATACTCCGTCGTAAAGACACCCGTCTGCTTGTTGTACATTAAAAAGTAATGTAGCTTCTAATTGAAGCTCTTCCTTTTTAAAATTTGTATTTTATTTTTGTAAAGTGTACGTAAGAGTTAAGCAAAGGAGGAACAAGTGACATTATTTAGCCTTCATATCTTTGAACAGTTGTCCTCAAATGTGGCTGCTTCCTCTTTGACACGGTGAACAGAGCCTGGGGACAATTTGATGACAAGTTTGGAGCCAGCGTTGCTAGCTTCTCCACTATATTGGCTAGACGTTGAGCTCAATTAGCATTCTGGAGGAGTATGAAGCAAAGAACAGCAGCTAGAGTCTTATGCGCACACACACATAATCCCCAGATATATGCAGTTTGTATTAACTTGCTCTGGATGCAATCTTTGATAGATAAAGTTTGAAATGTATGGTTGCTTGTGTATCTGTCCTTGTAAGAAAGACATACATGTGAAGCACCACGACTTAGATTACATTTCAAATACCCAAATTTACTGCAAGAAAAACTCTGTGGCTATTCAACTCTTTAAGAGGTCTTATTTTCTTACATTAGCTTCTATTGAGACATGACATTAATGAATGTGCCGCACCAGACAAAATCGCCCCACATCCTCCCCACTGCATCCTCTCCCACATCCCTCCCATTCCTGTCTTTCAGTCTCCATCCCCTCATCATCATCATCATCTTCTGACCTTCGGTGCAGATTTAATTTAACAAATCGCACGTATGTGGTAACATTTCCACTGCGGGCACACAAAACCACATGTAGAAGAATGCATATACATGGAGGAACATTCGTAAGTTGCACTGATGATTCATTTCAAAGCACATGATTCATGGGAGAAAGCAAAATAAAACAGACGTTTTGGGTTACTACCCAATAAATAGTAAGCAATGTGAGACTTTCTGCTAAAAGACCACTGAGTTTAAACGAACAAATACATTCTGAGACGTTGTGTTGGGTTTTCTGAAGGGGCTTTTTGATATTTAAAGTGTTTCCTGGGGTGCAATAATCGGTGGCAAAGCTCTCAGAAATGGGCAACAAATGACAGTTTTTCTCGTTATTCCAGCGCTGGCAGATTTGATTTTAAGGATTTTCTTTGTCATATATGTCGATCCCAGATGGATCATTTTTAGAGCAGCATCCCAGCACCCAGAATGTCTTGCTCAAGGACACCTCAACATGCTGGATGATGGCCATGGAAATATGAAAGTATAGCCTTAATAGCCACTGTCTTGATCTGCTGCTAATTTAGTTTGTCATTGAGGACCAGAGAGATCTGAATTTGTGTTTTTTTTAATCACCTTTTAGAAAACTTGTAATCTTGCGATCGCAACTGAATTGTAACCATGTTTCAGTAACCTACTATCCTATCCATGTTTTAGTGATATATGAAAGTCCAGAGGAGAAAAAACAACTGTATTTCTACCAAATCCTGCACTTTTTTAGATTCACCTCCAACAAGCAGCTGTTATGGAGCACCACTCTGAGGTTTCAAGGTTTCAGGCAAAGTTTCCGTTGTGTCATTTTAAGAGAACACCAAGTTCACATCACGCTGGTTTTCATTCTCGGTCTCTGGGTTCGCTGGATGTAAGAAGAAACTATGACATCAGCCTATGATTTTAACTCAAGCAAGCGAACACACATGAGAATCCCAGAGGTTGTTTTTTTTTTTATCTTGTAATCTGGTAAAGTATAAGCACAAAGTTTTTTCAGACAACTCTTCCATTTGGGTATTATTTAATTAGGTCCAACAAAATCCTTTATGTTCAAATGTGAGAAAGTGAATTGTAATCTTTTGACTATAAACACATTGGATTGAAATCTCAAAAGTTAAAAAGTTACTGTGCATGCACCAAAAATCAAAAGAACTGATTTCAATCTAATCGCATTTTCCTCAGATTATTATTATTTTTTTAATTTTACACATTCAAAACATGCTGGATTTAGTGAATAAATGAAATTGGCAAGCATGGATGACACAACTATAAAACATAACACTTCTTTTTGCACACTTTAATTCTCAGAAAACCAAACAACTTAAATCATAATGCAGTATGGGTAATATGAAGTATAAAAACTGGTATGATACATCAGTGTGAATAGTCTTGACTACATGGCAAAATGGCCACTGAGTACAATACAGTAAGTGCACATAAGTTAAAACCTGGTGTTATATCAAATTAAATCAAATTGTCTAGTGCTTTCAAATGTTTTCTCATGCAGGCAAACAATAGTTTAAACGTAATCACACAGAACCAAGCAAACCAACCAAAATAAAAAGGAAACATTCAATCCCTGGTTTAATATCTTAAATCAAGTAAGACAGACATGTAAATGTATAGGGGTATAGAGTTGGGGTATATGGTTGTATTGGATCTCATGGGCAACAAAGGATGGGATGGAGGGTTTTGGGGGATATCAGGTCAGTCATAGACATTACTTACTGTAATTTGTGACGGCCTTTGGATTGGGGTGGAGGTGGGCTTAATCATGATGCTACTTGTGATTTTGCTGTTGCCTTTGACAGTAGAAGTACTGCAATTTGCAAGCACCTGAGTCCTTTGCTCCTGGAGTCCAGGTGTGTGGCACGGACTCAGTGTTTGCGTCGGAGTGCTGATGCTCTGAATGAAGGGGCTCCCTAAGTGAATGTGGATTTTGTTGTCCTCCGTGGTGATGACGTTTGGCCCAGAGCTGTTGGACCTCTGGACCTGCCAGCTGCTTTGCCTCTCCGGGGTCACACGGAAGACGGCGTGCCCTCCGACAACCTCCACTGGCTCCGTGGAGAGGGAGCGCTCAGGGGTGCCCGTTGTGACCGACACGATTTGTATCGGCGACATGGCTCTGTCTGGTGTTACAGAGCCACAAGAGTCTGGAGTCATTGCCCTGGAGTATGTAGCCATAGTGAAAGGAGATAGCGCCCTATCTGGTGAACACGGTTCGTCAGAGATTGGGGAACCTTTAGATTTGGGGGAAAGGGATTTAGCAGTCGGGGAAATGGACGCATTTTGGATGATGGTAATTCTCTGTTTGGGTGGACCTCCGCTTGTGGGTATGACGGCAGTGCTGGTGAATGACTGGGTGCTTTCTGTGGTCGGGCTAGTGATCTCTAGCGTCGCTGTGTTATGTCCATGGTCGGGAGTCACTTTAATGTGCAGGGGCTGCCCGGGACTGTGGGTCAACACGACATCTCCAGGCTGCACGTGGTTGCCGTTCTGCCGCGGTTGCACTTTACCATTCGCCTGATGGGGGGCGTCTTTGTTTTTAAGGAACGGGACTCGCGCTCTTCTCAAGTTGTTAAGATTATTTACATTATTCATAAGGGAGGGGTTGCATTTGGTGAGCTGAATCTCGTTGCTGTAGTTCGCGTTATCCTCAGGTTCGCTCTCGTCGTACAGCTTCCCGTTCACCACGGCGCGTTCCAGTGGGGCCATAGTCGCCATACAGTTGGGAGACATTAGGTCAAGTGGCTCCGTCTGAACTTCCTTGGTGGAAACATGAAGGTCTGAGAAGCGCCTTCCATTCATGCCGGGGCGAAGACTTTTGCTAAAGCGTCTGTACCTCTCAAGCTCTCTCGTGAGCGTCTCCATTTCTCTGGCCAGTTCTTTGTTTCTGACCTCTTGCTGGGTCAGTTTCCGTTGGAGCGAGGAGTGGTCAGTTTTCATGCGGCAAATGGACTCCTCTGTTCCCATGAATTCATGGATCTTCTCTTTCAAAGCTGCCACCTCTCTGGTCAAATGACTAGACTTTGCCTCCTCCTCCTTCAAGCGTTTATAAAGAACATGCTCCTGGTTGCACTCTTTCTTTTCAGCCAGTTGGTACTTTGAAAGTTCATTTCTGGATATTTCCAGCTCCTCCATCAAGGCTTTACCTTTCTCTTGTTCATTGGTGAATCTTTTCTCCAGTGATTCCAACTCCTCTGTTTTTAAGAGGTCACCTTCGACCACCTTCATGTCCTTTAATTTGCGCCTGAGGCGTTCCACCTCCTGCGTCAAATCCTTTACTTTGTTGTCTTCTTGTTGGAAGCGGTTTGCAATGGGTGTTTTGATGTGCTCCTCTTTAGCTTTGCTTCTCACGTATTCTCTTTCTATGTTCTCAAGCGACTGCAACCTTTTCTTCATCATATTGATCTTAGACTCCAAATCGTTGCTCTTTTCCTCTTCAGCACTCAACTTGGCCTTCAAGTCATCCCTTTCCTTCGTAGCGCCGCACATTTTCTCCTCCAGCTCGGCCTTTGACCTCAGCGCTTTCTTGCTCTCCTCAATCAGCTTCTCTGTGACGGACGTAACTTTGTCCTGTTCAGCCTGAAGTTTGCCAGTGCTGTTCTGGACCTTGTTCTCCATTTGATTCAGCTTCTCTGCCATTGCCTTCCTCTCATCCACCAGCATGACTGTCAGAGTCTTTAACTTGGTTAGATCTTCCTTCAGTGTCAGCTCTGTCTTTCCCAGCTGGCTTTCGGCAGCCTCCAGTTCTTTGACCCTGACTTTCAAGACTTCCAGCTCACTGGTCAGAACCTTTGACACTGTCCTCTCCTTCTCCAAGTTACTTTTAAGCGAGTTGCATTCTTGTTTGCTCTTGCTGAACGCATCCTCTAATTTCTCTAAGTCCATGATTCTGTGGTTCAGTTTATCGACTTCACCCTTCAAGCTCCGGCTCTGATTGGCCTCTTTCTCCAGTTTCTTGTTGAGGTCCCTGCAGTGGTCCTCCATTCTGATCAACTCTTCGTCCTTCCCCTCCATTTCAAGTACCCTTTTCCGTAACTCTTCGAGCTCAGACATGAGGCTGGAGTTTCCACACTCGCCACGGCTGATTTTGTCCCTCAGCTCCTGCAGTTCCTCCTCAGCTCTGCGCAGGGTCTTGTTGGTCTCCTCCAGCTCATCAAGCTGCCTGCTGAGAGCTGACAGCTTCAGACGCAGCTGCCTGTTTTGGGCATCCTCGCTGGTCAGTTTGGCAGTCATGGCCTCTTGTTCCTGATGGTATCGACCGCTTTGGTCACGCAGCCCAGCCTCCAAGCGAAAGACCTTTTGCTCCTCTTCCTGCAGACGGGCATTAGCTGAGCTCAGCTCCTCCTGGGCTTGCGAAGCACTGGCACTCAGTTCTTGGACCTTTGCTGTTTGTTGATTCAGCTGCTCAGTGAGACGCTGCTGTTCATCCACGACCATTAACGCAAATGACTTGAGTTTTGTCAGCTCCTCCTTCAGACTGGTGACCTTTTTGTCGTTCTCGTCGTCCTTTCTTTCTTGGTAGACCTTATCCTGATCAATTAACAGCTTCAACCTGTAAAAAATACAAAAAACAACAAGGCACACTTTGAGCAATCCAATTCAAAACTTACATAAAAAAGTACATAAAAATAGAGAAAGTGTTGGTTTATTATTGCAAAAGTGTTACATTCCCTGTGCAGATGCATTTCTATTAGTTGCACTTGATTTATTTACTTTTTTAAATGAAGTTTTTGATTAACTTTCCAGCGAATTTGATTTGCTTATGTTATACAGTATATGCAAGGTGCTGAAGAAACCCTACACCCCCACTGTCATTACCCATTGGGCCCACTTCTCCAAGCACTGACACATCATAAACACGGTTATTTTCCCCGCATTTCTGAGGAGGACTAACGTTTTTATGTCATGGAAAATTTAACACATCATAAAAAGCATTACTTTAACTCTCTCAGGTTGGTAGTATGAAATACCTGTGGTTCCATTTCTTTTTGTTCCCTTGTTGCCAACTAATTCTCCTATGGTTTGGAAACCTTGGAGTTACTGCTGTAAATATTAAGCCTTGAGTTTAACAGTCAGTTTCCAGAGTATTCGAGGGTGTAACATATGGCCGATTGAGGATATAAAGGGAGAAGACTGATTTGCAGCCAAATTATCTCACCAGATTAAGATGAGCAATCCTGTAAAAAGGAGATGTCTGACCAGGATGTTCTTTGATCAAGTCGCCGTTGTTTAATGGTAATCTGCTGCAGCTCTTTTGGCGTATCTTTCATCAAACATAAACTATGTATTCAAGTGTAGAGTATGCTTATTGTATGCTGACACAGAGGAGAAATGGTTGCACAAGAGCAAGTAAATGGGTAAATAAAGGAGTTTAAAACAGAGATCAGTGAAACAAAGGTCAATATATCCATCTGAGACTTGTTTTTTTTTATTCAATTACGGTTGAAATGAACCACTACAGATGACAAAAATCAAAGGCAGTAAAGTAAAATTAGAAAGGAGAGAATATGTGATATTTTATATTTCCACAACTACTTCTATCTCATATTTCTACATACGAAACCCTGACAAAGTGCATATGATGTGAAGGTACAATGCACCATTGGATGCAGTTGCAGTGCGTCGCCGGGGTCACTACGTCTGGCACATGCATGAGGGCCAAAGTGCCTCCAGCCCCAGGGGAAGGTATGTTATGACTGCTGTGTGTGCAGCTGCCAGGCATTTCCACACAGATGGCCCGCTGGCATGGAACAATCCTTTAATTAAGGGGTTCCTCTCTACTACCAGCCCTTCTCCCCCCGCACCAAAACCACCACCTACCCACCCTGTTTTTTTTTCTTCTATACATTTAAAGGAATTCCCCCTGCTTCAATTACAGTCCTGCAGAGTTTATACAGAAATCCCCCCACACACTAATTCCACATGTACACTTGGATTGTGGGCCGTGATGTAAGTGTGGAAGGGCGGGTCCCTTCTCAGCAGTATGTCATTTCTTTCTCCGGTAGCTGCTAAAGGGCGGGAGCGGGCAGGGGGACACATGTAAACTGCATCCATGTGTTGCAATTAGACTCGAACCAAACAACACACAATAAAATATCATAAGGATATGCATAGATTCATTATTAGTGTGATGTGGTTTGAGTGGATTAGGAGACGTTGTTTTTTTTTATTATTCATTATGGTGTAAACTTTATTTTATGTAAACTGTATCCTTGTTGAAACTGAAAATAACATTCTAACGAGGATGTGACATTCAAACGGATTAGAGTCCGAGTGTTGGACTGTTAACACTTTGCAGTGTTGGAAAGTCAAAAAGTACATTTACTTAAGTGTTGTATAAACTTTTCAGGAACTTTTACTGGAGTAATTCCATTTTATATTACTTTATACTTCTATTCCACTACGTTTATGACAGATTTACTGGACCACAGTAGTTATATTGCAGATTCAGACTATTACAAAATGCAGTCAACTAATAGATTATGATGTATTATTATAAATATGGCTACCCAGCAGTATATAAAGTTGTTAAAGTTAACCCCATCACCAGCTGCTACATTAAAATACTGCCTACACAATAATGCATTAGAGATTATAATCCAATAATGCAGTGGTTCCCAACCTTTTTCCATAAGGGACCCCTTTTCTATCATTGAGTAAACTGACGACCCCTGACTAAGTGACTTTTTTATGAATATTTCATATTATATTCAATGCCTAACAATAACAGTAGAAGTAACAGAACAACTGATAAATCAAAATTAACCCAAATAGTGAACAAGATAACTGCAGGAAGTTTGTGTAAAACGAGCAATTTGGATGAATTGAGCAGATTATTTCCTGTGAATTTTGCATCAGAGTTTTCCTGTTATTTTTAGGAGCTTTTAATACAAATCTCTGTCTGTATTTTTTTATTTTAATTTTTCAACAATCATACCTGCTTAAAAGGCTTCTTTTCAGAACAATTCAGTGTTTTCTTCTCCCTGATGCTTGGCCCATTGTTCTATTAGCACTTCGGTTGTTTTAACTGTACTTTTCTAATTAACTTTATATCTTAAAGAATAATCCAAACCAATAACAATTCTGAATTATGGAGTTTCCACCAAGAAGTTCCTGGTAATTTCAGTCCCGGGACTACTTCTCAAGGAAAATCAAGAAGCGACCTCTCGAGAAGCTTTGGCGACCCCTAGTGTGGGTCGGGACCCCCAGGTTGGGAACCAGTGCAATAATGTCTTATTAGTAACAAAAATAAAGCACTTTTATTATACTTTAAGTATATTTTGATGCTTATACTTGTACTTTTCTTAGGTAACATTTTAAATATATAGCACACTGTTGTATTGCTACTTTTAATTTAAGTAAAAGATCTGACATTTAGGGTTACAGGGCTGCTATTTTAGGCATTATGGTTTTTAACAGAACCTGTAAAGCAAACTCTAATCCCCCCTAAAGTTTTTATAGACTCCTTTGTATTTTAAAGTTTGTGAATATTCCAGGTATTTTTCTGTGGAGCTTTGTTGACATAAAAGTTTGCCCTTCCTATATTCTAGCGGTGTTTTATAAACTATTTTAATCAGCTTAACTTTCAAGGACTCTGGATAAGAGCGGCGTTATCTTAGCACATACTGTACATGTGTTGAAAATTTTATTCAAATGGATTGTGTACGTATAGTTGCTAAGTGACACAGGCACTCACTCTCTCTCTCTCTTGCGAACCGCCCTGTAATTGCTGTTTATTCAATCTCTTATCTCAGTCCCTGCTGTTTTTCTAGTGATGTCATCAGCCAAAATAGAAAGAGTAATGCACTTTGTTCCCTAGTAGGACTGGAAACTCTGTTTTTAAAGTCCTGAACTGGATATTAATCCTGTATACTGCATGCGAGGGCGCTCTGCGCTAATAAAGGCAAATCCTTTGAGAGGAAACGACATGGCTCACACCAGTGAAATCACTTCTAGCCCTTTATGGGACCATATTACGCTATTCCCGATGTACTTTGTGGTACATGAGGAAATGTTGGTGCAGATCAGTTGTTCCTGAACTTTTCCTCATCAGGGACACACACAGAGCCGCATATGAGAGCATTTTTTTAGATATAATTGAGTGCAGACGTACAAGTCTGCATGATATATAGATGGGGGGACAGTAGACATGGTGCAAAAATATGATCCTGCAGCTGACCCTTAACTAATGCTGGAGACCAACCATATTTTAACAAGTAGTAGTAGCTCAACGTAAGTCAGTGGAAGCCGTTCAGGGAACACTAAATATTACAGCTCATCTTTGTCCACATTTCCTTCCCTGTTATGTTTTATCTCAACGTCATTGAAGGAACATCATTTGGGAGGAATAAATTGTAAAGTGCTGCACATAAAGCTGGCGACGCAACAGTTTTGTGACGATCAACGTTACAAGGCACCTCACCACCCACTCTGCAGCGTGTGCAACCTTTGTGACAGGCGCCAAATTCGGATCCCCTAAAAAAATGGACACACGACCACCAAATATGGATGATTTCTTAACTTTACAAGATTGTTTTTTTTTGCAAATGTATGTTTGCCTGCTAACATAAATGGCATTAAAAAAAGAAAAGGCAACATCAAGCCACAGTGTTACAGCTTCACAGAGGGCTTCCCCCTCTCTTCACTCCCCAAGCTGGAAACTGTGGCTCACCCGCTGCTTAAAGCCGTGTTACACGTTCCACATGTCACTTCCTAACCACAAGTGATTAGCTCATGTATGTACAGACCGATATATCCTGCACGTACACACACATGGCCACCTCCGCTTTAACATGTGGACGCTGGGCCCTGGTGTGTGCCAGAGTCTGAAGGGGGGAGGCGCTGATTGATGCAGTGCGTGGACTGGATGTAGAGTCCACACAGGCTAAGTGATATGCCCCCAGGGTGCAATCAACATGTGTAAAATATGTAACTCTGTTTTTTATTAACTTCCCGGTAGTAGTGGTGATACGGTTAATGGAGTGGCGAGTTACCAAAAGAGACCGAGATAAAAACAGTTTCTTTTGTCGTGTGTAAAATCCTGAATAAACATGATGGAACTGTTGCTACCAGGGGTGGGGAAGTACATTTACTCAGTACTGTACTTACAATTTTGTGGTACTTTACTTTACATTTTCTGCTACTTTATACAAATATTGTACTTTTTACTCCACTACATTTATTTGATCACTTAAATTACTTCAGATTATTAATATAAAACATAAATAAACTATGATGTATTCTTGTGAATATATATAAATTGATCCCTGAGGGGGATTCACAAGCTATGAATGAGTACTTTTACTTTTGGTATATAAACTTATAAACTGGTGTATGAACTTTATACTTTATTTTAACACTAATACTTTTGTACTTGTACTTAAGTACGATTTTGAATGCAGGACTTAAACTTGTAACTGTATTTCTACACTGTAGTAGTACTACTTTTAAAGATCTGAGTACTTCTTCACACCTCTGGTTACTACCTGAAATTCTCAGTATTTTAACACCACAGAGAATTATTTCCTCATAAAAATAGCTGCTGTTTAATCCGAGAAGTTCTTGAGAGGACTCACGGTTTCATTAATGTTGGTGTTATTAATGTTGTAAGCAGTAATCCGAGCAGTAGTCGTTAAATACAAATAGATTTTTCACAACCACAGTCAGTCAGGGAAGACAGGAAATGGATTCATCTGACAATTAAAAAGCCATCAAAATTACTTGATATCTTAAAAAAAATGTTTGGTTCAGTCCTAAAAAAGAATGGGCTGTACGTACTGTTTATATTAAACATAGCATAATCACAGAATATGTGTAATCTGCCATACTGTATCTCTGACACCGTCTTGCCACATGATCCTTGGACTATTCATTTTGGTTTCTTGTGCGTGCGAAACTAAGTTGTCAGTATTTCAATGATTATGTTACCATGACAAATTCCTGCCCGGTAGATTAGCAGGGTCATAAATATGACATGTAACACCACTTTTACGACAAGACGGAGATTCATTACTGTCTAAAGAGTTCATATCTTTGGACTCCTCAGAATGTTAGAATAAAAAAAAAGCGTGTTTCTTTATGGATATGTCAAATTGAATTCATTGTGAAATGAAACAATCCCTTACTTGGGAAACATTAAGGAAGTTCCCACTATAGTTTATACATCATTTAAAACAATTGTTAAATACCTTTTGGTACTTTTGAAATGACTTTCTGCTGAGTTTTATAAACTTCTTTGACTGGCTGTTTTAAAGATGTGACCCTCAGACGTTTCAGAAGTAACTTCACAACAAAGTACTATTGAAAACACCATGAAACTCAGTATTACAAAGTACACAAGAACACCCGCATGACATGATGCGACCCTTAACATCCGTACGTCTCCACTTTTTAAAAGTTTTGAAAGTTATTTTCCCCCAAATTGTGAGTTTAGTGGTAATGTTCAGTGTGCCTACCTGTGCCAAAGGCTTCCCCGGCGTCACTGCCATAAGCTCATTATCTCTCGTACAACACCCGACCCTCAACTCGTCCTCTCTGCGTGTGTCTCACTCTCTTAGTGGCTGTAATGTGGGCATTCCTGCAGTCAGACCAAACAATAAGGGATGTGCTCCCTGCCTATGGGCCATTACATCATCAGCATGTCCTTGTATGGAGCTTTGCATTGCAGAGGCTCACAAGAAGGGGGTGTGCTTGCTCGCCTGTGTAACTGTGTACATGTGTTTGAGCGAGTCTCCTGAAGTAAGTGTTTGACTAAAGGATGTGGCAGACAGGAGGGAAAGGTTTTTTCTTGACGTATGTAATGTGTGAAATGTCTGCCTGGTCTGTCACTGCTCCGGAGGCAGGGCAGCAGGTGAGGAGAGACAAGGAGTTCGAGTTACGCTATTTCCTTCTGGCTCTTGTCAACATAAGTCATTTTATTCAGCCAAGGAGGGAGGAAAAAAAAAAAAAGAATCAGCTTGCAAAGTTAATAAGAAAATCCTGGATGAGGGTTTGTAATTGAGACCAGTGGCGAAGAACAAGACAAGACATGTAACACGTATCTTTGACATTCTGACAGTTTCACTGAAATGGTTTGTAAGCATTCCTGGTTTAAATCAGCTGCTGGCTGGCTGGTAGCATCACCCTCTTATGGTACATGTCCACAGCCTACCACGCTGCTCATTCATTGTCTAAGTAAGCAGCATTCTGGTAGCGTTGCATTTCATGAGACGGGGCGTCACGTTGCCCACTCCTCATTTGCATAAAGTTGAGGTCTAGGCTACTTTATGCAAATCACAGGTGTCCAGTACGACGGAGTATTAGGGCCACATTGAGGGGAAAAAAAATCTGAGATTTCGAGAATAAAGTCATAACTTTACGAGAAAAAAAGTCGTAATATTACGAGAATAAAGTTGTAATTTTACGAGAAAAAAAGTCGTAATATTACGAGAATAAAGTTGTAATTTTACGCGAAAAAAAGTCGTAATATTACGAGAATAAAGTTGTAATTTTACGAGAAAAAAAGTCGTAATATTACAAGAATAAAGTCGTAATTTTACGAGAAAAAAAGTCGTAATATTACGAGAATAAAGTCAGAAGTTTTCCGTGTTATTTCAGAGGGGAAATAGAGCAGCAAGCCGCCTGTGTGAAAATGAGGAACGTGGAGCATCTTGTGAAGTTCTACTTTAGTAACGGTTTCACAAATAAGGAAATCCTTCATCTTTTGGTACATCAGCAGCACATTATCATCAGTATCAGGACCTTGACAAGATTGTACAAGAAACTGCATTTATTCTGAAGAAATAAAGCGACACAAACAGCTGCTACCCGTCCAGAAGCAGGCTCAGGCTGCTATGTCATCTCGCCCATTTTGTTGGTTGCTGGATATATTTCCTCCTAATATTACCACTTTATCGTCGGAATATTACAACTTTTTTTCTCGTAAAGTTATTACCTTATTCTCGTAATAAAATCTCTGATTTTTTTTCCCTCAATGTGGCCCTAACACGCCGTCGTAGTCCTGCATGACTCGTCGCCTCTGTAAACTCTTTTAAACTAACCGTTGTTGATCTAAAATGACGACAGATTCGGCAACTGCATGGCTCATTTCTCTCCTAAAGTGTTCTCAGAAACACATTTCGGTGAACTGTTTTCGTGATATAAGAGAAAAGAGTCACCATGTTGGTTTCGTACCATTAGTCTCACTGAGGAACACTGCTAACATGCTAGGGATGTTTTGGTGCAACCAGTAGCTGATTTAGTTTCCAGGAATTCATCTTTTATCTAAACATGGTCACTTACACAGGCTCCATTTATACCATTAATACTTTACAGTGAGATTGGGTTCATTGTGTCAGTATACATCAGTGATGGAGGAAGTATTCAGATCCTCATTAAGCAATGTAAAAAAGACTCCATTACAAGTGATAGCCCTGCATTCACAAATGCTAAATCTTACAGAGGTAAAAGTAAAAAGAAGTACGCTATTATTAGCAACTATACTGAAGTCAAGTAAAAGTATTCATTATGCAGAGTGGCCCCATCCATCAGCCAGACCTATATTATTTGTTTTATTCAGAAAATTGTTTGATGTTTTGGGAAGACACATATTTGTTTTTTGGCCTTTAGATGTTGGCTCGGTTTTTTTTTTTGTGTGATATAATCACACATTTTTTTTTAACTGTTGTTTTTGTCACAAATTCATTCATGCAGAACGCGAACATTACACGGCGAAAGAGAGTCGTCATTTTTTCCGTAACGAGATAGATTTTCTGATCTTTTGCGCCGAGAATAAAGGCATCAACCAATCATGTTGGGCAGAACATGTTGAGTTCATCTAGATTTATGAGACAACAACACGGAGGCTCCGTAGTCCGAACCAAGACCGTAAACTTTATTGTAGCCCCGCGACAACGTAGTCCGTCCGTTCCCGTGTCACACTTTTGTTTCCAGAGCAGAACTCGGAACTTAGCTTAGGAACCTCAAATTTGGTATGGTGGTTGACAGTGGGGTCTAGTTGTGCCTTTTGGGCGTTAGAAGTCCAGGGTGCCTATTAGTTAATTAATGAATGCCCATTAATACCATTAGTTCGAAAAGGGCAAAACCTTTGGCTCTACTTTAGTAGAGGTCAAGTAGTGAGCAGGGGTATGTGAGCCATGCTCACGTTTGCCTTGTTACTCCTTTCAGCTTTGACAGCAGGCAGCGCAGACCAGATCCACTCCTTCTGTTCTTACCTTTCACAATAAAAACCCTAGACCAGGGGTCAGCAACCTTTACTATCAAAAGAGCCATTTTAGGCAAAGAAAAAAAAAATCTGTCTGGAGCTGCAAAACATTTGATCAATGTGATGAAGGTAACACTATAAATATAAATACTCTAATGCAGTGAGGGCCAAAGAGACAATGTATTACGGAGTACTGGGGCCACATTGAGGGGAAAAACATCAAAGATTCAAAGTCACTTTATGAGAAAAAGTCGTAATATTGCGAGAATAAAGTCATATCTTTACGAGAGAAAAGTTGTAATATTACGAGAATAAAGTCAAAACTTTATGAGAAAAAAACTTGTATTACAAGAATAAAGTCATAACTTTATGAGAAAAAGTCGTAATATTGCGAGAATAAAGTCAGAACTTTATGAGAAAAAAAGAATGTAACACGTAAAAAGTACTACTTTATAATATTATGACTTTATTCTCATAATTCTACGACTTCTTTCTTGTAAACTTCTGACTTCTATTTTTGGAATATTCTGACTTTATTCTCGAAATCTCAGATTTATCGATACCACTCTCACGTCTGTACGGTAAATATGAAGCTACACCAAGGAGACAGTTAGCTTAGCATAAAGGCCGGAAACAAAGGGAAACAGCTAGCCTCCCTATGTTCCAATGTAAATACAAAATCAGGAGACCAACGCCTCTAAAGTACACACTTAATATCTTGTTTGTTTTACCCATGTAAAAAACAACTCATTGTGAAGTAACAAGTTACTAGAGTGCTCAAATAAATACAAAAAGTTCCTCAAAATAGCACTTAAATGCACTACTTGGGTGCATGCACTTTGTTACTTTCCACTACTGGCGTAGAGTTCATCTTGCAGCCAACATTGTGAGAATATCTGAGGCGAGGGTTGGGTAGTTAAACACCTGTGGGTGTAAAAGTGGCTTTAAGTTAATGGCTCCACAAACAAAATAATGGATTTCCATGCAGCAGTGTAATCATAGCTTAAGCCAGCACACATTGCTCTTTATCAGTGGCACATTGTTCAGCTCACAATGCCTCAGTCTTTACTCCCATTATCAGATTGCTCTTACCCAACTCACACATTTCTCAGGCTATAGCCTGTGACCAAATTCATCTTTTAAAAGTCTTAACATTGTGCGTCATCTATTGTCATATGATGGGAGAACATTTTATAGGGAGGTTGTTGCTTAGCTGTCAGTGTTTCTATTGTTCTGAGAAAAATGTGCCCAGTTTATTCCAACAATGGGGCCGGTGACACTGCAGGGTGCACGGGCAACTCGAGTAGTGACTTCCTGACAAACATGGCGTGTTTGGTGTAAGGCGACGACGCATGACATGCAATAAGACAGCAAATTAGTCCCATATATCAGTCTGAAAAAACACAAAGTGTATTCTGTCACTATGTGCTCTCAGGCAGTATGTTGCAGTTCTAACTGATTCCAGCCGTTGAGCGAATAACAAGGGCAAGACTCGTACTTCCTGTCTCTTACCCACTAAATGAAATATGTCATGGCTTCACAATGGCTGAGGTCACTGTTACTAAATGTTACGAGCTTTGCCAACCGAGGAGAGGGACACAGAGATTTGCTGGATTCATTTAAAACTGCACTCGATTTTTATGTAAAAATACAAACACGGCATACATCGGTAGTCAATCAACGCACGTCATCCAACCTGGCTTCATGAGTCGACTGAATGTTTGCCAAAAGCTATACAGCACAATTACAAGTCCCTGGTTGTCCCCTCTGTGCTATCATTAATTTCCCAACCTTAAAGGATGTAATTACACATCAGACGTACAGTAATGATAGGAAACGAGGCTGGTGTGTTCAGCTTTCAATCCACAAGCATCTACTAACCATCTTCACAAACTTTAAGTCCAGAAATGTAAAACAGAGCAGGCCAACAGCGTACTCTAAATCTAATTAGGTGTTCTCCAAATGTTGACGAATACAACAAACGCCAGCGTACACACCGGCTTGAAGTTGTTCAGCGGCAGATGGAGCTGCTTTCGTGAGTCGCAGCGGGAGCCAGACACGACTCGCAAATTTCCTAAAAAGAGGTGAAACCAAAAACATGTGGCCCGTGCAAAAACTTGCACTTAATCACAGCGTTTTCGACCAATTGGAGGAGACCGTTGTTGGATGATAATGAATGAGTGCTGTGTGAAAAAGTTTGGACGGCCGGCTTGTGCACGCAGCGCCGATAGAAGCCAAAGATAGCATTAGTTTTTGGTCAGGAACTCGCCGTGTCGCCTGTGCAAACACACCAAATTTGATTTGGAGAATACTGCAAGTCTTAAACTTGCCATTCAATACACTGACCAGCGCCGTATGGTAATTGTCACATGTACTGCTGACAGCTAATGGCCAGGGGATCATGACACGGTTGAGCTCCCTGCTGAGACTGAAGTCTCGCTTCTCAAAGAAACCACTTCCTGCGTCCACTTGAAAGTATGACAACTGGATTGCTGAGAGAGACCTTTCCCTGAAGCACTCTGAAGTCTTTAAAGTACACTTGGGTCAAGCAGGATTGATTTCAGGCAATTTCAAACACACAGTGTCACAGAGTCCAACAACTGCCCAGTGAGCTCCAGCTCTAAACTCCAATGTATTTTAGTCTTGTGTTCTCTCCCATTTCCTTGCAACAAACTGTTTGTTCTTGGAACAAACAATTCGGTCATCCAAAATTAGATTCTATTTCTGCATATGGACATATTCGGGGCCCTGAGTACTGTATACTTGAAACAGATGTCGGGGATCAAACACAAGAGCAAGCCACACAAACATGTTTGCTGTGACAAGCCTCTGCCAAATGACAAATAGTGGGGAGATGAAGATGTATTATGTAACCTCTATGGGATGACTATCGCGTTGACAATACACAAAAGAATGTAGAGGTTTGGGGATTTGGTTTGCATGAGCAACGTGTGCGGTTCCGGCAAGGCGGTCGTTAAATCTCGAGGCATGGTCGTTCCGGTATTTCAACGTGCTGCCATGTTCTTCTGAGCTGAAACTTCCTGGAAATCGTACGAGTCAAAACATGAGCCACATGGATGAATGAAGGGATTTATCTGGTAAATGAAGCAGCAAACGATTTGTGATCGGAGGAACTCGTCCCTGTCCAACTGAGACCTGCTCTCTCAGAGTTCAGACCAACATTAGTGGTTAAGATGCCTATTATATACTTAGGAAGTTTCCAGTTTGACCTGTGTTGCATGTCATAGCCCTCTCTCTGTATCTACTCTGTCCAATAAAGTCTATAAAATGCCAAAAAACTATCTCAAAGAAAAACACAAGGTTGTCCAAAGTACCCAAGATTAACTTCTACCACAACGTAATACGACATCATCCCAAAATGTACTAAATTGGCCCGTTGAATATGTGCACATGTTGGTAAATTACTTACAGTACTGTTTACCTCACAGGGACGCTAAAATGAAACTACTCTGTGGTGTTTTGGAGTGTCAAGGAACTGTTCGTGCATTTCCATTCACCTGTTTTTGTTCTCAATTTGTGCTTGAGTAGAAATGCGGGAAATTACAAAAAGACGAAGAAACCGTTTTTATGCTCAGACCTCAACGAGTTTGACTTTTAAGGTCATTTAATAGAACACCTGATATGAGATATCCCTGATTGCCGTTACACAGTCTCTGACCAAACGTGACAAAAAGTACAGCTGTCACACAAGCGCATTAAAGTGTTGCGAATGCCTGCAGGAAGGTGAGAGTTTGTAAGTGTGTGTTAGTGTGTGT
>CAKAOI010049972.1:35307-74969 GCA_916701655.1 Sebastiscus albofasciatus
GGTCGTTAAATCTCGAGGCATGGTCGTTCCGGTATTTCAACGTGCTGCCATGTTCTTCTGAGCTGAAACTTCCTGGAAATCGTACGAGTCAAAACATGTGCCACATGGATGAATGAAGGGATTTATCTGGTAAATGAAGCAGCAAACGATTTGTGATCGGAGGAACTCGTCCCTGTCCAACTGAGACCTGCTCTCTCAGAGTTCAGACCAACATTAGTGGTTAAGATGCCTATTATATACTTAGGAAGTTTCCAGTTTGACCTGTGTTGCATGTCATAGCCCTCTCTCTGTATCTACTCTGTCCAATAAAGTCTATAAAATGCCAAAAAACTATCTCAAAGAAAAACACAAGGTTGTCCAAAGTACCCAAGATTAACTTCTACCACAACGTAATACGACATCATCCCAAAATGTACTAAATTGGCCCGTTGAATATGTGCACATGTTGGTAAATTACTTACAGTACTGTTTACCTCACAGGGACGCTAAAATGAAACTACTCTGTGGTGTTTTGGAGTGTCAAGGAACTGTTCGTGCATTTCCATTCACCTGTTTTTGTTCTCAATTTGTGCTTGAGTAGAAATGCGGGAAATTACAAAAAGACGAAGAAACCGTTTTTATGCTCAGACCTCAACGAGTTTGACTTTTAAGGTCATTTAATAGAACACCTGATATGAGATATCCCTGATTGCCGTTACACAGTCTCTGACCAAACGTGACAAAAAGTACAGCTGTCACACAAGCGCATTAAAGTGTTGCGAATGCCTGCAGGAAGGTGAGAGTTTGTAAGTGTGTGTTAGTGTGTGTGTGCACTGGCTGGTACCTGATATCTAGCATGAATCTGATAAACCATTAATGACCAAACCAGATGGAAGAGAGATTTCCTACTGTACCCCTGTGAATGGATGTCTGTGTGACACACATTTCCACATGTCTTTTTTGCCCCCTGTGGCATCATGTGTGAGTTATGGAGCAGCAGAACCAGACGAAGCCAGAGAGACACTCACCCTCTCCAACTGAGCGTGATTTTGCGTTTGGTGTGATTTCTGCTGCACATCAGACAAACCGCCGCAGACGAGGCCCGGTCTTGCCCCGTACACTCAGCGCCGTCTGACACACACATGCTTGTGCGATAGGCACAGCCCAAGGCCTGATTACCTGACATACATGCATGACATCATCGGCTTGTAATCAAATCCATATGTCTCCTTCTCCCTGTCTATCTCTATCCCTCTCTGGAATTCTTTCTCTCTTTTTATCCACCCATGACTTTGTCTCCACATTCCTCTTTCTGCTTGTTTTTCTTTTATCCCTTCTCCTCTCTTGTCTCTCTCTGTCTTTTTGTCCACCAACTTTTTTTTTTTTTCTGTTTCTGGGCCTCAGCGTGGGCTTTGCTGTTAAAATGGAACGTGATTTTGATTGCCAGGCTCAAAAAACCCGGACGTTTGCTGGCCTTTTATGGCCAAAATCTGCTTTTACGGCCATTCTGTGGCTCAAGACCTTTTTGTTCGTTGTTGTGATGACATGTTGTACAGTCCAAGTAGTTGTTATTGCCTGTTAGAGGTGATTCATTCTCTCTCGTTAACCTGCATTCTCTCTTTTTCTTTCTTGTATCGACTCAGATTTCTCCTTTAGTCTCTCCTTTTTGAGTATGTGTATAAGGTGTGTGTACAAGCATGTATTTTTGTGTCTGTCTCTCTCATGAAACGAGAGGGTGGGGGATGACCTTGACCTCTCACCCCCCCTTTCTGACAGCTGTAACCCCGGGGGAGGTTTGCAGCACTAAAGGCATGTCTGCTACCCTCTTAAAGGGAAAAAAAAGGATTTTACTGGGTTACTTTTCTTCTCCATATACAAAAGTTTCTATATTTTCCTTCGGTGAAGCTCCCGCTAACGCTAACAAGATATTTATCTTGACGTTCAGACTCAGAAAACCTACATATTTTAGAGCAGCAGCTATTATTGATATATTTTTCTGTTTAGTCTGGATGTCTGTCTCCATAACTCACTGTCACTGTTGCATAACTAGGATTTTGCAGTCTCATGCAACCTCAACAGACCCATAGAGCACTTCACTTTTTACACTTTACATTGTTTTATATAGGGCTGTCAAAGTTAACGCGATAATAACGCAAATTTGTTTCAATGCCACTAATTTCTTCAACGCATTAACTTGCTATTTCTTTAGGTTGTAGCGCGCTCAGTTTTAAAGCTAGAGGGAAGAAATCAACCAACCACGTCATACTAGCTCGTTGTGTAGGAGGTGAAATAACGCTCCAAATTTATAAAAATTTTGGTGAGGAAAGACTGTCATGGCCATTTTCAAAGGGGTCCCTTGACCTCTGACCTCCAGATCAGTGAATGTAAATGGGTTCTATGGGTACCCACGAGTCTCCCCTTTACAGACATGCCCACTTTATGATCATCACATGCAGTTTGGGGCAAGTCATAGTCAAGTCAGCACACTGACACACTGACAGCTGTTGTTGCCTGTTGGGCTGCAGTTTGCCATGTTCTGATTGGAGCATATTGTTTTATGCTAAATGCAGTACCTGTGAGGGTTTCTGGATCAATATCTGTCATTGTTTTGTGTTGTTAATTGATTTACAATAATAAATATATACATACATTTGCATAAAGCAACACATTTGTCCACTCCCATGTTGATAAGATGATTAAATACTTAAATCTCCCTTTAAGGTACATTTGGAAAAAAAAATGTGCGATTAATCGCAAAAAAGTTTTTGTATGATTAGAAAAATCTCTGAAACCATTCACAACACTAATTACTCATCCCCTGTAGCTTGAAATGACAAGCTTCCCCATTTCTGAATTTGATAAGAGACCTGTTATAACGACAAACCAACATCAAAATGACCCTTAAAGAATGTGAATACAGTCTTTTGCCATTTTATTCTACATGGGTTGAATATTTGAGACAAAATGTTTAGTGGTGGTAGACGCACAGCGCCGGCCATGTTTTCTTAGTTCTTGATAGAAGAATCTTGTTGTTCTTTCTCGAAGCCAGCGATAGGAACATATAGTTCCCTAAACCCGCCCGCATAACGAAAGAAACACGTCATGCCACCGTGGAGCGATATAAAAGATTATAGGCAGGAATCAATCTTGCAGCTTCAGATTGAAGGGCTGAACCAGGTAGACAGGCTGTAATTTACACACTAACAACAGCTATTGCCTAACAAAGGATCACACGTGTAGTGAGAAAGTCAGAGGTGTGTGTGTGTGTGTGTGTGTGTGTAGTCAACAGGGCAGGCGTGTGTCTGCTGCCTTCAATTGGTACAGCTGATAATCATTACCCCTCCAGCACTTTGGATTTTTGATGTGAATTGCAAACACTTAGGGAGGATGTTCCGACCGCTGTTTGCACAGTCGTGGTGGATTTCAAAGCTCAGGGGCCACACATCAACCACCAGCCATTACACGTACAGTACATGTACAGTATGGCGAGGTCTTGGCATCAGATGGCTGTACGTCGAGGGCCCTATTTAAATGATCCAAAGAGCACTTTAAAGTGAATGGCACAAGCTTGTCCAGCTCCACTTTTGCTCGTTAACCGGCGCATAATCCGGACGCAAAGTAAGGCACATCTTTCTATCTGAATAATGCGCCATTTAAATAGCTGGAAAATACTGAGCCAGACTTTAGACAAAGATTTTGTTGGTCAACGGCGCAATCGCTTTCTGCTGCCTCAAGACAGCAAGGTGCCAACAATGCACCTGACCACACCTCATTCTAAGACCAACACACCCATGGGCACGAGTACATTTGCTTCTTGCACAACGTCGATGCTGGGCGTGAAAAGAGCTACTGCATTGGTCTGAATGACGATGAGAGTTGTGCCGGGCGTAAGATAGGGCAGAAAGAATCATAGAACAAATCAGACTGTCTAATTCAGGGGTCAGCAACCTTTACTAACAAAAAAGACATTTTAGGCAAAAAAATAAATACGATTTATTTTATTTTTTTTGCCTAAAATGGTTCTTTTGTTAGTTAGTTTTTGTTAGTCTGGAGCCGCAAAACATTTCAGCATTGTGATGAAGGTAACACAATTTATAGTCTAAGTATATAGTATATCAGTCTAATGCAGTGAGGGCCAAAGAGACAATGTACTATGGAGTATTAGGGCCACATTGAGGGGAAAAACATCTGAGATTTACAGAATAGTCATAACTTTACAAGAAAAAAAGTCTTAATATTACAAAAATAGTCATAACTTAACGAGAAAATAAAGTCATGATATTACGAGAATAAAGTCATAACTTTACGAGAATAAAAAAAATTGTAATATTACAAGAATAAAGTAAGAACTTTACGAGAAAAAGAAGTCGTCATATTACGAGAACAAAGTCATAACTTTAGGAGAAAAATAGTTGTAATATTACGAGAATAAAGTCATAACTTTACAAGAAAAAAAAGAAAATAACACGTAAAATTACTATTTACTATATTATGACTTTATTGTCATAATATTACGACTTTTTTCTCGTAAACTTCTGACTGCTGATATTTCATTGCCTACAAGAAGTCATTTTTTCGGAATTTCCTTCATAACATATTGAACAAAAAAACACATATTTCAGAAAAATCGGAGTATAGCTGTGAAAGAGACCAATGTTCTGCACAATATCGTTTCAGACTGTGTTAGGCCTGTGTAATTAATCAAATTACAATTACGGCTTCCAACGATTATAGAAACAAGATAATCAATATAAGAAGATCAATGTACCACGTTCCGTTTCGCAATGACGCTCTTGTTTTGTCATGGGGTGACGGTGGCACTCTACAGTACAGTAAGTTCCTCAGTACGCCGATGAGTTTTTCTGCTGTGTCATCATCATTCATATCTATCCACCCAATGTATTTATGATTCAATTGGTTACAAGAGCACAAAGTTCTTCACAGATCCAGCCTCTTAATTTTGCTCTCAAAGTGCAACACACTGATGCATTTAAATTTAAAATGTAAATGTAGGCTACAAAATGTTCTTTCTACATGCTTGATGTTTCCAAAGTCAATGAGTAAATAATTGTGATCTCAATATTGACTAAAATAATTGGGATTATGGTTTTTGCCATAATGAAGCAGTCCTAGACTCTGTCCATAATTACTTAGACATTTGATATGATTTAGACTTAGTATTAGAGTATTGGACACCCCCTGTTATGTTACAAATGGATATTACTCTATAAAATAAATAAATGATATTAAATTGATTTCCTGAGAGGACATCCTGGAGCTGAGGTTGGTGGCAGGTGTGTCAGAGTTCCTGCCAAGATAAATATGCTAAAGATCAGCCTCACACAAATATGGCGATATATTTTTCTTTTATTGAAACGCAATTTATATTTTTTTCAAATTAGCTGCGGTCTTATCTTCCCACGTCGCCCCTGGAGATCAAGTCCCTCTGGTTGGGAATCACTGCCCTACAGCATCTATTAAAGTAATTGCAGCTTTAGAGGCCAGGCTCCATTAGGCCTCTAACAATGACAATCTTGGCAGCAAATTCACAGGAAGAAAGGAAGCGATACACACACATACGCACACTAATGTGTCCAGCTGTCAGGTGAGCAGGGCGGAGCTGCATCCAGAGACTCTTTGATGGTTTCCTGATGGATTAGCATTGATCTCAAACAGTCCGCGGAGGCTCTCTAATCAGATTTCAAGGAGCTGAGCTTTTCTCACGTTGTCAAGTCATAAAGCCTGATATTTTTCACACCTGCGTGCTTGTAGATCCACCTTTCAATCCATTCTCATGAGCTATAAAAGCTGTGTCTTCACATCTATATCACACACATCCAGCCTCACCTCCGTCCTAATCAGCCCCTCAGTCGACACCAAAACAAAGGTTGTATTTACGCAGTTAAAGATAACCGCACTTCAAAGCCTTCAGCGCTGAGACTGTGTTTAAGGTGGGAGCCTACATTTATAAATGCTGGTTCAGCCTGGAAAAATGACAGTGTGACCACCAGCCGATGGAGTCAAGTTTTAAGGTGATGCATGTTGTATTTTATTTGAATACTCGAAGTAAACTACAGCTCATCCCTCTGAGCTAAAATAGTTTTAACCACCTACACTTTCCAGTTTCGTACAAACTTGTGTTGGCATTCTGCCATCAGCGCTGTGTATCCGACTCCTACTTAGATATCGGTCCCATTTACTCATTCTCTGACTTATCTACAAACACTGTCCAGTATCTTTAAACACAGGAAATGGCTTTCCTAATCTGGTCATCCTTTCACAACTGCATTAATGGATCAAATCCAAAAGCCCAGAGAAATACACTCCACCGATAGGGGCGTCACCACATTGCTATTTGGACACTGGGGGGGGCCGTCATCCACGAGGGTCAGGTTGAGTCAGAGGAGAGTGCAGATGAAGTTGCACAAGGAAAAGTCTTTATGCAACAGACATGAGAACAAACTTTTGGCACTTACCTCGTTGTGCTATTTGAGGGAGATTTACGCGTGTATAACAGTGAATAAAAGTGTGCCTATGTAGGGTGTTTAGCTGGCCCAGAGGAGCTCTTGTTCTTTGAGTTGGCACATAACAGTGATTCTTTATACTTTCTTACATCAGCAGTCGATTTAGTTTTGTTATTGTGGTCATTTTCCGATGCCAACACCTTTTTGAGGGAAGCATTCCCCGTCTTTATTGTTTTGTTGCGCCACTTCGACCCAAGTTTGATCCTAAATTGGAGCGAAAGCAACCTTTATAGTTCACCTGGGAGGTAGTTTGGAATAGTTTCTAAACATTAACTGTTGTGGCACTAAATAAGGTGAGACGCTTCAGGCGAAAACATTGTTTTTTCATGCACTGGTCAATTTTGCTTCCATAACATGTCTTCTTTCAGACTAGTGGAAAGAAAACATCCACACATTTAGGTGTTTATTTTACCATTTTATGTATTTGCGTCTATAGATTTCTCCTAAATTCATTAACATTAGATAACGCCTCATTTGCATATTTAAACATAACATTTAAAAAAGCTTGTAATACATAAAACAATCGTCTTGATGTAAGTAACCAACTGGGGACATTTCATGGTGATATCTATTAGTTTATGATTTCTGTCATTTTAGGTAGTTCTTACTACGCAGACTGTTAGCTAATGCTGATGAAGGAGCTGACTGATGCTGTCAGGTCTGATGTTTCATCCATGTCTATGTTGAAAACAACTTGTTTTTACAAAGTTATAGCGTAACTCCCATACTACATAAACTTACACATATCTGTTGCACCAGCCTGCTGGTTATCCACAGTTAGAATAGTAGTGCAGTTGTCAGGTCAAAAAATGCCGGTACGCTTACTGTTGTATCAGACATTTTTATTTCTGTATGTAAACTGAGAGGTTGTAGACTTTCAGTTGTACTTAAGTGCACTTTCCGTCTGCCCTTCTTTCTGTCTTTGCCACCACAGTCGATTCAATTCATTCAGTGGCTTTATTGGCAAGTTTCAAAAACCAAACAACGCAGTCTCTCTCCCTCCACAGATGACATGCCCCTGACTAAACTCGCCAGATGTCCTCGTTCGTCATTTATCTGAACCCTCTCATAACGCTTTGGCTCCGTTCACTTCCACAGAAGAGCAAGACCTCAGATGACACACATCATTTTTCAAAAAGTAATGGCTCACATGTGAGGGGATTAGAGCGATTGGAAAGAAATGACAGGTGATCTGTTACATTTACTGGAAAATTGCTATCAGATTACAGCAAATGAAAGATGTGTTTTCTGATCTTGCACCACTATTGGCAGGACTACATGTCCAAAAATCCCTCATTCCTAAAAGACGATCATTTTCTTTTCCCAGTGCCTAAACTACTTGGTTAGGTTTAGGCAACAAAACTACTTGGTTAGATTTAGGCAACATAACTACTTTGTTAAGTTTAGGCAACACAATTACTTAGTTAGGTTTAGGGAACATAACTACTTGGTTAGGTTTAGGCAACATAACTACTTTGTTAAGTTTAGGCAAGACAATTACTTAGTTAGGTTTAGGCAACAAAACTACTTGGTTAGGTTTAGGCAACACAACTACTTTGTTAAGTTTAGGCAACAAAACTATTTAGGTTAGGAAAATATTGGGTTTTGGGTTAAAATAATTCTGTAAGTGGCGGAACTTAAGAACAGAAGTTACGTGACAAATAAGCTGAGTTTTTAAGCAACAAAACAACTTGGTTAAGTTTAGGCAACAAAACTACTTAGCTAGGTTTAGGCAACAAAAATACTGGGTTAGGATTAAGCAACAAAACTACCACGTCTACAGATGAGTGACGTGTTTTAAATTTGATGGACTTGCAATGAGACAAATCTAAAGATTTTGCTCAAACTTCTTCTCATCCAGCTTCAATAAAAACAACACTAATAATGTTTAATATGATCTTTCCCGTACTGTGACCATCCAGCAACCTCTGCCTATTAAAACAACTTCCTTTACATGATTTATTAGAAGCGTCGTTCCTCTCTCTTCCTCTCTCTCTTCTCCGTTCTTTCCCTTCCTCTCTTATCGTCCTGCTCCTCTCTCAGCCTTTCCATCACAACCAGCCAGCTGCTCAGATCCTCCCACTCGCTGCTCACCTCTCTGTGTTCAGGAGGAATGTAAATGATAGTGATTCGGGATGTGGGGTGTGACGCTGGAATTTACTTAAGCGAGACAGAGCTGTGATGGAGTGTGAGTCGGTGTGATCGTCTGTCTTAGTGGGTGCGTTAAGGTGACATCACTCCCCTCCCGGAGTGCTCAGAGCTGATGAGACCCCGGATGGGCGGTGGTTTGGGATCCTGGACACAAGCTCTTTCTATTGTCTGCTCACTTCCTGTCCAGGCGCACAGCTTTCATTATCACAGTTTCTTGGCAACTGGCCTCAAAAATGTCTCTGAATTAAAGTGAGGAGAAGCAGACTGAGGCTCATACCACTTAGCCGCCACGTCATCACCTCCATTTCTCATGGATTGTTGTATGTCTTCCCAACATCTGTATTTGTTGTCTCAACATTTTCATCCCTTTAAAAGAGTATTTTTTTCTTGGCAATGCGGCATCATTTTGTCTCCTGTGGGCTCTTCCATCACTACAAAATGATTGTCATGGAGCCGGGTGTCACATTTAATTGAATTTAGATGTTGACTGATGCAAATAAGAGTTAATCCCTTTTAAAATCAAGGGATGCTTGATTTCACTCCTTGTTAGGAGGCAACTAAATAGCTGCTTTTGATCTATCTGTCATGTATCTAGATTTGATCATTATTTTCCAAGTAGTGGAAAGCATTCACATTCACAAATCCCTCTCCATATGTGCATACTGAAGCAACTTATCCTCATACAACGGTTCGTATGATATCTTACAAAATCTTTCCTCATTTTTTGTAGGTTTTCCTAGGCAACAAAACTACTTGGTTAGGTTTAAGCAACAAAACAACTTGGATAGTTTTTTTGGCAACAAAACAACTTGGATAGGTTTAGGCAACGAAACTGTTTGGTTAGGTCTTTAGGCAACAAAACAACTTGGATAGGTTTAGGCAACAAAACTACTTGGATATGTTTAGGCAACAAAACTACTTGGTTTGTTTTTTTGGCAACAAGTCAACTTGGATAGGTTTAGGCAACAAAACTTCTTAGTTAGGTTTAGGCAACAAAACTTCTTAGTTAGGTTTAGGCAACAAAACTACTTGGATAGGTTTAGGCAACAAAACTACTTGGTTTGTTTTTTGGCAACAAATCAACTTGGATAGGTTTAGGCAACAAAACTACTTGGATAAGTTTAGGCAACACAACTACTTGGTTAGGTTTAGGCAACAAAACTGTTTAGTTAGGTTTAGGAAAATATCGTGGTTTGGGTTAAAATAACTCCGTAAGTGGCGGAACTTAAGAACAGAAGTTACGTGACTAATAAATCAATGTTGACTGGTCTCACACGGGGTATGATCCGGAGCTTTTTGACCCACCCATCTACCCTGACAGTGCATTACTTTTCGTAGGGATAGCTACGAACGGTGTACGAGAACAGCCTGTCTGAAGCCAGTAAACAGATATCTGTTCTTAACGTTCTTCATGTCGCCTTTTATCCTGCAACCTGGTTTAAACAGGTCGGATCTGCTCACTTTTGTCACTGCTTTAACCATGACTTTATGCCACGCCAGTCCATAAAATCTGAAGCCTCTCAGGGAAGTAAAGGACGGAGCATGTTAGGGATACTGTGGTAAAGTGCAGCCCTGGTGTTTCGGGTCTCTTGGCTGCATTAGGATCCCCGTGGCAGAAAACACTTAGAATGTTGATGAAGTGCACTGGTGGGATACCCCAGTGCATGTCGAGGGGCTGCCTGAGAGGCTCGGATCAGCAGCGTTATTAATGAAAGCCCTGAATGTTGGATCTCAGCCCGTCTCTATTCTGGGTGATGTCACCGTCTGGATAGACACGACTAGTCTCACCTCAGTGACTGAACACAACAGATGGCTCACATCTGGAGGGATTCCAGAGACGCATTTTAGCACCGAGGGTTACGAGGTTTAGCTTTGTCCACTGGCTTCCAGTGTTGATGAGGATTGATGGTGATTTTATTTTCTTTTAGTGCAATTAGCTCTGGCAGGGCGCCTAGTCTTGAGAGGTTTTACAAGATATTTAAAAAATGTAAAAACATCTGTTGGCGTTGGCGCAGCTGTATAGATCTTTACATGTCTTGTTTTTTACATGCAATCAAATGTCCCATCAAATGTTTTGCTAATAATTATTTAGCTTGTGTATGAGATTTTAGTCATGCAAAGTTATTGGTGCTTTTTCTACATTTATTGATTATAATTGCATTTTGCATCACACATTTTTTTTTTCTGCAACATTATACTGAACATATACACCTGGGAGATTGCTAATGCAACAGCAGTCTTGTACTGTTGGCCATTCAGCTGCTCCACTTGAGTAGTTGGGGCTTAACTAGGGCTTAAGCTCCCAAAGGTTGGCCAAAAGAACCTTTTACACCACTTTTGGAGCCAATAACCTTCCCATCACATGCCTACTTTTCAACATTTGGCTTCCCAAAGGCACCCGAGCCCTTGAGCTAGGGGAACCTCATGAAGAAAATTTGCGTTTGGGCTCAAAAACAAATGCCAAATCAGTTTTTCATTTGATCCTAAGAATTGCATTTAATTTTACCCTTCAAGTAAGAGAGAGGCTTCCATTTAAAATGTAATATTAAAATTTGGATGCTGTGCAGTCCCTCTGAAACGCAGCCAAGGCCTAAAGAATAGCTGCTAAATCAGATTTTTATATTTTGGGTTGAGCATAAAACTGTCCGTAATATACGGCTTCTCGAAATGTGAGCTCATAATTCTCTTTGTTTGAAAAAAAAAAAGAAAAAAAGAGCGCTCCTTAGGAATGAGCTCATGCTATACTTACATTAAATTAGAGAGATCCAGGCATAGCATTTATTCTCTCTTGTGTTTGCTCTTTGTCCAGACCGCAGATACCGTACCTCCTCCTTGGCATGCTCAAACTTCTTAAATTGTTGGATGCTTTTATACAGATTATAGGTGATATGAGGAGGTATTCTCTGCTTTGGCACCTTGATGCTGTAATGCTTGTGGACTGATAAACATTAGTGTCTTTCTGGAGGAATGAGATAGGACCAAAGAACAAATAAAGCATAAAACATTTAATGTCACACTCGGCTCTTTGCAGAAGCCTCGTAAGGGTTTAACCTTACTTGTCTCCTTGCTGACATGGATACTTCCCCTTTCTTCCACTTCACTAAGCCATGAGAGGCTCCTGAAACTGGATAGACCCTTTTAAACCGTTTTTCCACCCTTTAGTCATACTACCCACCCACCCTTCCCCACCTCTGCCAGGAGAATTTGCTCGGTTTCAAGCCCCAAAAACATTTGTCCTGAGTTATCAGCCCCTGGACTTTGACAAAAGTCTGATTTCATCACTCTAATCTTTTACGGTGGAGCGCATAAGCAATCTTAAATCCTGCTGCAACCCCATCAAAAATATTATCTCCCACCCGGACGTCTTTATCCTTTAGTGTCACAAGGATATGAAACTAAGTGCCAGGAGTTCACGGCTCACTGAGGCTGCAGCTCCTCACCAGGTCAACGCAACATCAGGACTGGAGATTTCTGAGTAAAACTAAGTCGACTGCATAATTTAATTTTGGAAAAATACAGTGTAATTGAGGTTTTGGGCTCGGATCAAAAAGACTCTGGAAATGACTTATAGGACGAGTGCGGTTCGGAGCTTTGGGCGGAGGAAGGGAAGGTGGATGTTGTTTGTTTTGCTGTTGTGACGCTCAAAAATGTGTATTCTCATAACTTATACGAGATATAACTTGTGTATTAATTAGCTTGGCACTGGTCTGGCCATAAAAAGTGGTTTCCTGTTAAGTCATGTATATTATTGAGAGTTAAATTACATTTCTGCAGAGGCTTGGTGGGCTCGTAAAAGATTAAACTGTTAAACATTCACATTCTTTTAGAAAAATATGTCTCACGACATTACTCACAGATACATCACGATTAAGTTTGAATGATTTCCTTGAGATATTTATAAAAATCAGTCGTTACTATTGAGGGAAAAGGTGTGTCTGGAAAGATAATGTTTACCTTCGTATCTCAGCCCCGAAACGGACCATTCTCCAGCCTCGTAACCTTACAGGAAAACCTTCTCATCAATCATCTCCAGCACCTTGCATCCGATCTGGGCGGAGGGAATTTAAAACCCAACCGTGGCTCTTATTTCCCGGTTGGTCTGAGAGTCTTGTCAAAACCCAGGATGCACTGCGACAGGGTGGTCCCTCTGACAGCTCCCTATTGTTCCCCGCCAAATGCTCGGTCAATCCCCAAAGTTTCAAATGTAGGTTTCCATATCACATCTTGACACCCGACCACCTCAGCCTCCACAGGTCCTCTCATACATCCTTGACATTTTTTTCACTCCCACAATAACCATAAACTCTTACTTGTTCAATATTTCTCTCGCTTTCAGGGATTTTTTTGACACCTTTTAAATTCCTTAAAGATTGTACGAATACAAGAAAATCTCCCTGAGCCACGAACACAGAGCTGCATTCGCTCGTAACCAAAAACACAAGCTTTGTTTTTCAGGCCGACTTCGTCAAGGAAAAGTAAATTAAACCCTGCTCCCTATAAACATCCCTAATTAACAGTTAGCACCTCCAAATCAGGTGCTTCCAAACAGCCTGAGAAAGTTACAAGAGCTATTTTCAATTTTACACAAATCCCATAAAATCCCTGCAGCCACAATGACTCAAGAAAGTGGATTGTTTAATGGATGACATAATCTTTATCTTACAGTTTCTTATAGATGATGTAACATTGATTTTCTATCTCCATCCCCTGTGTGTTCATACCAACATCGTCGTTTGTTGTTGTACCAGCTTAAGATGAGATGAAAACCTCCAACACGGGAAAGTGAGAGCAGCAATAGTGGCGTAAATCACTAACGCTTGACAGGATGCTGTTATTTGCTGCTCTGCTTACACAGCAAGGTGTCCTTCATCAAGAGGAGTGACGGGTGGTGGGGTGTGAACTTCCCCAAATGAGAGGGAGGACATGTTGACAAGTTTCCATGGTGTAATGTAGTGAGAGAGAAAAAAGATAACCCAAAGTGGTCCTTTTTTGTGCCAAATACAGTCCCATAGGTGGGGTTGTGTTCCCCCCAGTGGTTGAAACAGGATATGAGGTCATGAGTTGTACTGATGTGAACGTCCTCAGTAAACTCATCTGCAGTGTGTAACATTTCGGGGGATCTATTAGCAGAAATGGAATGTCATTTTCATAACTATGTTTTCATTAGTTTACAATCACTAGGGCTGGGACGATTCGACAGTCTCACGATTCTATACTATCATGATACTTGGGTGCCGATTCGATATGTATTGCGATTTTTAAGTATTGCGATTCAATATTACGATTTAATACGATTGTTGTTAACTTTTTTTATCACTAGACCATGGGAAAAAGTTGAATCATACACTTCTGGGGACTTTTATTTGGAAAATATCTAAATGAATACAGTAAGAATGTGTAACTTTAACATAGATGTCAGTATATGGGTGCTCTACAGTTGCAGCGTCGGCCGATTTGACCACGAAGATGAGAGTGACGGCCGGCTCGACCACACGTTACCGCGATAAAACGTTTCCTGATTTAGAAAGCTCGGAATATCTATTTTCCAGCGATATCGAACGTGTTATTGTAGACTGAGGTGTGAAGTTTGACCGCTTCATTTCCCCGTTACTAATAGACGCTGTGTGTTTCGAGTCATGTTGCGTTTAGGTGATTTAGAAAGCTCGGAATTTCTAGTTTCCAGTGATACCAAACATTGTTCACTGAGGAGAAATGAATGAATTAGTTATTGAATGGTTGAGAATATAATGAAGTATGTATTATACTTCTATTTATTATTGAAATACTTATATATCTATGAATGCTTCTTTATTCTCCCTGACAACTAACAAACTCCATCCACTGATGAAGGTGATGCAATGTGGCTCTGGTAGAAATCTAAGTAATTCATTTTAAGTGGACCTTTTAATCAATTTTGGAAGACATTTATAATAGTAGTTTTTACATATTGTAAGAATTCAGTGTAACCATGCTGCATGTCATTAAATATGATTACAGCTATGTGATACTATTATCAGTCATCCATTTACTGTTTATACACCAGTCAGGGGAGTTACAATCCTTGACATATACATTAATAAATACTTCAAAATGTCCTGCTTACAACTGCATAACATGTTCAAATCAATCAATATACTGCTCTTAAACTCCATCATGTTAATAGCCTGCTACAGCACAGCAGCAATCCTGTCTTTGTTCAAAAGAAAAAGGGTGAAAATGTCGCCTCATTGATTCACTTTCCCTGTTTGCACAATCCATCGTGGCCCCGTCCAGATAGCCCATTCACCACAATGACACATTTGAGTTGGCAGATCCAGGCAGGCTCTTTCCTCCCCCCCATATTTCACTCACTATCTCGACACCGAGTTGGCCGCGAGCTCAGGCACAGACTCATTGTTCAGACGCTGCAGCTGCCAGCTACGAGGACGTAATGTGCGAGTTTCTCGCTGTCGCTTCCTTCCAGCCTGACAGGACGGCAGGGAAAAATGGCTTCCCTTCGCCATGCTTTGCCAAGCTGTAACTCAAGAAGGTGTCTACTAGAACAAATGTGAGAAGAAGGTAAATCAGGAGGGATTAGCCGTTGGCTGGCGGGTAAATGTATCCTCTACAGTGTCAGGTTTACATGTCATTCTTTGGAGTTTCTCTGTTGCAATTTAAGTCTCGCCATCACTCGCTGTCTCCAGCTCTGGCAGAGGCTAACGCACGGTTCACGGCAAAGCGTAGAAATGTCATGCTAACTCTACATTAGCTGCATTTTTCCCTCCTTGACCCCAGCCCTCCGCCCTCGCTGCTATTTCCTTTCACAAATAGAAGATTAGCTCATACATCACTCCTGCAGATTCCCAGTCGCCAGAATCATTTGTCAAGCTCCGTCCAGTTGACCATTCGTTTGTTTCTGCTGGGTTTTTTTAAAACCTGACAGACGTTGGAAGTTAAAAATAAGCTGACAGAGTGCTCTGAGAACACTGTGGCTTAGTTATTATCCCCATTGTGTCTCTGTTTGATTGAAGTAAGACCTTGACAGAGACGGCATCGAGCTTGTTAACCGACCCCCAAACCCAGAGGCTTTATCCATCCTTCCATTATCTGTAACTGCTTATCCTATTCGGGGTTGCGGGGGGGCTGGAGCCGATCCCAGCTGACATTGGGTGAAGGCGAGGTACACACTGGACAGATCGCCAGACTATCACCGGGCTGACACGTAGAGATAGACAGCCATTCACGCTCTCATTGACACCTACGGGACATTTAGAGTCAACAATTAACCTGCATGTCTTTGGACTGTGGGGGGAAACCTGAGCACCCGGAGTAAACCCACGCTAACACGGGGAGAACATGCAAACTCCACACACCCCGAGCCAGGTTCGAACCTGCGACCCTCTTGCTGTGAAGCATCAGTGCTAACCACGGCACCCCGAGGCTTTACGTCATGCATTTTTCGTTGAAAGGAAAAATGCACCGTAACATAAATACCGGTTAGAAAAAAGGTCAACGTTAATGTAGAAATTGAGCCTTTATGTGGGAAGACACTTTCTTTACTCTAACTTTATTCCACTGTTACTTTAGAAAAACCAGCAAAAAGACTGAATTGAACTGAATTTCTCACACGAACAGAAATAGCATACAACATTTAAGTTCTATTTTAGGGTCTCTCTCCTTTTATAGCAAGTTGGAAAAGCACAAGTAGTGCGTCCTTGTGGTCGGTGAGGTCTAATCGCTGCATTCTGTCAGGGAGATGTAATCACATTACGCCATGCAATGACGACTCTCGGGGCCTAATTACCACCTAGTTCACAGATGTAGTGGAGTAATACTTTGACAGTCTCTCACACACACTTTAAGAAAGGGTGCACGCATAAAAAAAGGGCTTTCATGTGAGGGGGTATCTGTTTTATGTTACTGCCTTTTATCCTCTAACGTCTACTGATGCACCACTACCAACACATCTGCAGTGCAGAGTTGGGCTGCATCTGTACACCTTGTCTCTGTCTTTTCAAAGATTACCTTCGTATTCTGCCTATGAGGTAACTCCCCAAAAAAGAAACAATGATAGATTGTTAATCGGGACACGTGACCTGCAACTGCTGTGTTCACAAGGCCATGTAGAACAAAACAAGCCACTTGACTACTGGTTTATTCCATTATATCAAAAGGAAACACTTTGCTCAAGAGCACATCAATCCACATCTTCACTTCTTTCACTTTTGAACAAAGGACGCCCTCATTTATCTTCAAACTCTTTGAAAAAACAAGTAATGTTAATTTCTCTGATCATGTAAATTTTGTGTATTCTCACTGAGGAAAGCTTTCCAAAACTATATTTTCTTAATCATTTTGGTGAAAAAACATGAGTGCTTTGTCAATTTTCACCACTATTTAACGACAAAATAAGAAAATACGGGGTCTGCTTTACTTCAAAGCATTTCATGAAAGCCCTCCATACCAAAATATTTCAAATACAGAATATCATTCTTTACTCCTAAAATTGATTCTAAGCCCATTTCCCACTGGACAAAAAAAACCCCACAAACACCCACTAACATCTGGCTTTTGTCTTTAGTTGAAAAGGTTACAATCAATATTCATCCCCAGGACAAATGACTCTGCAGTAGTCACAGGTATTTATCGGCTCCAGCTCCAATTGGCAGTGATAGAAACAGCGCATTGCGGCGCACTGAAGTGAACATACAATACAGAAAATCAAAAGGGATTTGAACAATTATTATTATCTATTAAAATACAAAACATACAATTAATATGCGCTCGTCAAAAGCCACCAGACTCCAGTCAGACAACAGTTATTTTACCCTCCTGATCGTCGTAAAACACTTCATTCAGACTCGACAAAAAACAAATGAAACTCATCAAAACCATCTTGGTTAGTGTTTCCACTGTTCCAACAATCAGCAACTCTGGTTCGGTCGAAATAAACCCGTAATTCATGAAGTTAGATGTAAAAAGAAACAGCCGATTAATGCGTTCTTCAAAGCCACCAGACTCCATTGACAGAAACAGTAAATTTACATCGCTGATCATCGTAAAATCATTCAAACTCAACAGAAGCAAATGAAAGTCATCAAAACCTTTCTACTGTTCCAACAATCCCCAACTGTGGTTTGAGGGTTTGAAAGAAAGACTGAATAAGTAAGAAATATAAAAAAGAGGTAACCACTGCAACATTTTTTGTTAACCCTGTTTTCCGGCGCATTCGTGACGTTGAACGTGACACACCAGAACAAAAAAACAAATACTTGTTTACTGGCAATGGGAAAGAAATCTATCTCCTATTTTTAGCAGGTTTTTCCATGTTTACAAAACTTTCATATACACGCTAATTTTGGTGGAAAAGGGGATAGAAAAGTTGTGCAGTTCAACAGCTTTTAAGGTCAAGTGAAAGAAAAGGAGGGTCGGTTGCTTTGTCTTAATACCGTCAACCTTGTTACAGTAGATTCAGACAAATGAGCCTGAGGTGGAGGACACTGTGGAGCAATGTGTTCGTTATCTGGCCAAAGCAGTGAAGGGAGTGTTGGCTGACCGGCCTGAATTAGGTCAGTAGCCACTCAGTTTTTCCTACCATGTGGGAGTGATAGTGACGAGCATCTAGATACACAAACAAAGGTGGTGCAAAGCAGGGAAAGCAATTCTGCAGAATATGGACTCATCTGTCATCCATCCATCCCATCGGTTTTTGTAGATCACCTAAAAACAAAACTAAACTTTTTAATTTCATTTTGCATATGATGTCAGCTGTGCAATCGGACCGCAAATATAGTGCACTATATAGTAAATAGGGAGTGACTTTACCATGTTGCCTCACTGCTCTGTTACTGCAGTTAGATAAGATGTGAAAAGATGCTCAAGCTGAGATTTTAAAACATTCAAACCTTTTTGATTTATCAAAGAAATGACAATAATGATTAATGACTCTGTGTAATGATTAAATGAGAAATTAATGACAACTTGCAAGTAATATTTTAACTTCTGAACATATCCCGATTTTTATTACACCATCTACTATGCTAGTCAGTAGCCGTGTTTCCATTCACATATTTGTATGCACATTATGAAGTATTACATTAGAGAAGCTGTATGGAAACGGCAAAATTCAATAAAACTTCCTCAAGAAAAAAAAAGTTGTTACGCTTGCTTAAGGTGGTTTTTGCCTTGCGCTAAATAGGATATGGAGTTGATGGAAACGCACCTAATTTCTTTTTTTTGCGACATTCGCTTGGCAATTGAATGGAAACGGGGCTAATTACACAGCTCGTGCTACTGCTTGTCAGCAAGCATTGATGTTATTATTAGTAATGGAAGTTACTGTGACTACTGTAGACATTACAACAATTTAGGTTGAAAATACAAAGTAGCATAAAATGGAAGTAGTGTAGTAAAAGTACTTTAAAACTGTACTGTACATAACTTGAGTAATTGTACTTTCCACCACTGACTATTGATGAAAATAACCCAATATTCTTTTTTTGACGAATTGAAGTGATGTAATGTAACAAAATACATTTCCTCAAGTACTGCACTTCAGTACAGTTATGAGGTGCTGGTACTTTACTTGTACATTTTATGGTACTTTATATTACGTTGCATATTCAGATAATTAATAGAAAATCCTTAACTAAAAAACTAAATCAACAAATACATTATGATGTATCATCACAGGTGAAGTTACCCAGCAGTGTATAAAGTACTTAAACGTAGCTCCACCTTTACCAGCTGCAACATTAAAGTACATTTATCACTAATTATAATTCAATAATATATATTATTGTGTACATTATTTAGAAACAGGCCATTCTGCATAAGGAGTACTTTTAGTTTTGATAGTTTAAGTATATTTTGATGCTAATACTTTTGTGCTTTGTACTAGGATTTGAACTTGTAACAAAGTATTTTTGAAGTATTAAGACCTTAATACTTCTTCCACCACTGACATACAAGCTGTACAAGCTTCCTGGAACTTTTTTCTAATGATTGTCATAAAGGCCAGAGCATCGCATCATTTTTGAGCCACATTAATCGTTGCACCGCGATGTCTTTTCAGAGTTTCCTTCTGTGTTGCCCTTCTCTTTCTGGATTTACTCCATCCATAAATTCAGTGTTTAGTCACATATTTGTCGACTAAACTAGAAGACGTTCTCATAAAGTTTTACCGAGCAAAGTGCCGAGAACTCTCCAGCTTCTTGAGGAAGTCCGGCAACGTGCTGACGCATTTGGCAGAATGTGCTTTGCCGGTGTGTAAAGAGGTGGCTGCGTGTCATATGTGTGCTTAAAGGGTGTCGCTGAATGTCTCAAATTTGTGTGATTCCTGACCTCAACATGGGGGCACGCTGGTGGGGCTTCAAAGCAAATATCTGTCGTATACAGTAGTCGGAGCGAGGAACCGCTTTCCTTCCCATAAAAGGAAGTGTTTGACACAGAGCCTCAAAAAAACACACTCTCCCGTACCAGCGTTTAATAAACATTTTTCCCAGAATGTTTGAAACTGAGCAGACAGTTCCTCCTCATACATATCTCATCGATAGTTTGACGCTGGCTTTGAGCAGGAATGTGTAATATGCACGGGGCTGAAACATTTTTGGGAGGAATACAGGTGTGCTTCTGCTCAGAGTCAGGAAAGACGTAACAGCCTCAGCCATCACATGTCAGCTAGGGTTGATGAACGAGGCAGATTTCTGTCTCCTCACCAACCGTTTTAGGAGTACTGATAATATCTTAACAACGCATAGGTGAAGACGGATCCTGCTCATGCATGCAGCAGAATATGTGTACATACAGCAAAACATCTGCTCGACAACTTCCTAAAACATGGCGTAACTGTTTCTGCAGAGTTCACAACCTGCCTCTGAGGTGAACCTGCAGAGACAGGAACAGTGATAATTAATAACCAAATCCCAGATCGTAAAAAAAAAAATGTGAAAGGACAGGGCAGGTCTGGATAATAAGCATCTCAGCGATGGTGAGGCATCGCCGAAGAATGTTCCCGATTCTGATCCGCACGAGTGATGTCACCACCGCTGCTGTTAGGCCAACCAGATGGCAGGAAGATATATTGTGCCCTGCAAATCACTAAGAGGAGGGAGGTCATGCGGGGTCACGTTAGCAGCTACTGTGCTTTTTATCCACAGGAAAGTAATCGTGACTTATTGCGCCAGTAAATTACGTGGACGCGCGTTTGTTTTATATCATCTGCGGGCTTTTTTCCCATCGCACCGCCTTGTTTCTATGACAAGTTCACAACTACTGGACTCCCCCATTAAGGCCTTCGATGTATCGTGCAAATATTTTGGGGAAAGGTACTAGCGGTGCAACGATTAACAACGAAACGATACGTATCACTTTCCATGGTCACTTTTTTTCCCGAAAATTCAATCAGTGTGACTGGGAAATAAATATCTGGATACTGGACAGTGCAGGTCAGGATTCCTCAAAGATTTTCTTTCTAAATGAATTATGGGTATAAACAAGTAAACATAACGACTAATGGCAAATACAAACACCTCAAATTTGAAAATACTAAAAAGTGCAACTTCAGGAGCCGCTGCTTCAATCCTCGAGATACAAAGCAGTGCAATATTTCACACAAAATCAAATAAACCTACCTAGCTTCTATTCAAGTTCGATGAACTTAGTGGTTCAACCTGCGAACCGGAGTAACGATTAACATTTCTTATCTATTAAAAGTGCTAAAAAATACGTCCAAATAACGTTTGTCGTGCTTAAATACAAAAATTTGTAGTATCGATACGATAGACTATTTACCTTGCCTTACTTTAAAAAAGGACCCGATGTTTATTTGTGCTTGTTGTCACAGATTATGGACTTGATGTGGACATGGGTGACCAAAAAGTAATTATAAGGCATAGCTGCGTGAGAAGAATAAAAGCTAAAATTACCGAAACGTCAGGAAGAATATAGACATGATGTGGTGCAAGTTGCCGTTTGTATTGTTGTCTTGTAAAAGTCCCTTTCAGTGAGCCCTTATAGCGGAGGGGATGACATCCATTTTTCAATCAAATAGTGCAAATAGTGATACAAGCACCAAATTTGGCATGATGGCCACTTGAAAATCCAAGCTAGCTGCCATTTTTCAAGATGGCCGCCAAATTGACCTGCTGATAATGATTTATCTCATAGAAATTCATCTACTTGGTCGATATGAGTGATCTTGGTGTCAAATTCTATGTTTTCTGGCATGCTGGATCTAATTTTGATAGTTTTAACAATTTTTAACTGCAGTATGGCGGCCATTGTTCAAGATCTCTGTCAAATTTACTCACAGAGAATGTTTTTCTTAAGGAAATGCATGTACTTGGTCAATTTGAATGTGTGATGTAGAGTTATATGTTTTCTTGTATGCTGGATCTAATTTTTACAGCTTGAACATCCTCCAACAAGTGTTTTCTCACTTTCTGGCCGTCCGCTGAGTCTTTGCTTTGGGGTTTTTGCGGCTTTAGAGTCCACAGTTCCAGTTCTAGCACCTGGTGTTGGATATGGAGCTTGTCATATTCCTACTTATCCGGTCTTTCAGGGAAGGAAACTTTGGACTACTGATCCCCTATTCGACCAAGTAGATGAATCTCTATGAGAGAAACCGTTATCAGCAGGTCAATTTAGTACTATTTGCATGATTTTTCCACTATTATAACTGGCTACTGTCCCAGTGTGAACAATAATGACAACGACCAAAGACCTCTTTCAATGTACATATAGAAATCTGAGTGTTGTATTGAGGAGTGAATCCTGTGTTTTAGTCGGTGGTCATTATTGCGAGCATTTTTCACCTTTAATACTTTCTGTTTATGATTGTGTGGTAGCGTTTATTATGTGTCGCTGCCAGATTAAACTCCGAAACAACAGCGTTAAAGTATTAAAAACAAATCAGCAGCAAGTGAGACTTCCAACCAGAAAACCTGGATTCAGTAAAACTCCACCTTCTGCCTCTCTTCTCTCTTTGGTTTAAACTGATCCCAGACCAGCTGGCTTGGTAAACACGAGGGCGCTGCGTGCATTTTACTGCCATTACATCACAGGAGTTCTGCTGCGTATCCGAGTTCATGTTCCCTGCCTTCTCGCTGTCATCTGGAGACATGTGAAGTTGCCTGGCGCAGCTTTAAATGGTAAAGATAGCAGGAGGCTCGTATTTCCGTGCGGTCTCTCAGCGCATCACACGACAACACGAGCCGAACTCCTCGCGCTGACATCAGCTCCGAACGTGAGCCGGGCTTTACGTTTTGTTATGCTCTGCGTGAAATCAGAGGATACAGATGGTCATAAAAATCTGCGATAGAACAAAGGCGAGCAGAAGGCCTGGCCGTGGCGTCGCTGCATCTTTACGTGTGTGTGTATCCGTGCACTGAAGTCATGTTTAAAGTAACATCTGTTGATGGTTAGGATGGCGCTCTCGCTCTCACACCCCTGCTGCTCCTGCGGTACCCGGCGTGCGATGAGGTCATCACTCACTGCTCCATCGCCAATTAATCAGAGGGGAGCCGGGTTCATCCCCACAACCCCCTGCTCAGATTTAGATGCTTCTTAGGGCTTCCAGGGAGAAGGTCAGGCAGCAGTCAGAGGTGTCCTGCTATGATAAAAGGTCAGGATAGAAAAGGCAGCAGGAGATGAGGAGGGAAAGCTCCTTTCCCAACTCCTACAGTACATTACCCCAGGATGTAATTTTTAGGACCCGGTAAAAGGAAATGATTCCATCCAGCTAAAATGCATCATACAACAATGCTGAAATGAAAGCCCGGTGCGACTGTACGTGTCCAGCCGTGGCCGCCGGTCTCAAATCAACAGAGCGCTGTTTCAGCTCTCCTCACACAAAGTGATAAGTGGCGTTTCCTTTTTAGAAGTCAAAGCTATTTTGGGGTTTTCAGTTTTCCTAGCCCTCTGTAATAATGTTTTGGAAGGAGCGCAGAGCAGAACAGGAGCCGCTGAACAAACTCTGGGTTTTGTGCTCGGGCTGAAGGACTGAAATGTCGTTTACTCTACCTCCTCAGGGATTCTCTGCTTCTTCCTGCTCGAGGCAGTGGTGATGACATGTCTACCTCGACATCTTTAGAGGATCAGCGGACTGTTATATGACTCAAATATATCTTTCTTGTTACAACTTTTTTGTGATCAGCATTGGAAGATTTAAGGGGAGACACCGCAGGCAAAAAGTTTTTCAATTTTGAAATCTACTTTGCGTCCATAACATGTCTTCTTTCAGACTAGCGGGAAGAAAATACACATTTAGGTGTTTATTTGCTACTTTTCTCTATTTGCATCTGTGGATTTCTCCTAAATTCACCAGAAGTTAGCATTAGATAACACCTCATTTAAACATACATTTTCAGAAAACTTGTAATACAAAAAATAATTGTCTTAATGTAAGTAATCAACTGGGGAAGTTTCATGGTGATATCTGTTACTTAAAGGTCTTATTGATAACATTTGTATGTAGACAAATAGCTTTTAAAAAACACATTATGATTGTGAGTTCATTTTAAAACTTTCGGCGGGTCCAAAATGAATGTTTTGTTTATCTCTGAGTTAGATATCTGACGTTTGGTTCCCACTTCTAACAAGGCTTGTGAGCCAATAGTATAGAGTGCTTCAGGAATGAGTCCTAAAACCCGGAAATGAGTTAGCATTTTAGCACTTCCTGTTCCCTCGTCTGGAAGTCAATGGGTTTTTAGTGAGACGCCTGAACTAAGGTCTGTGGTTAACACAAGCTGAAGAGATTTTAACGTTTTGTTCTACGACATAAAACACGTCAGTAAATATCCCACTCTTGAATTTTGAAGCCTTTATGTGTCTTAAAGCTTTTTACTTCTGGCGATTGCATTCCCGCTTTAAAAATCATAAAGAGTGGGGATTATCTTCTCTTGTAAGTATCATAAACTTCTGTTTGCCACAGAGCTTATTTTCTGCAATAATCCAAAACCCAATGGAACAATCCCATTGGCTTTTTGTCGAGGGAACCAGGGCGATGCTAAGTTCCTGGTTGAGCTACAAAAAAACACCATCCCTGGAGCGCTCTATAACGACATTGGTACCACGTGGTACCTAAAACAGATAAATGGCTGAGATTGACAGTATATGCCTGGCAGCGACTTGTTGTGAAGCGAATGCAAAGGAACGGGGAAGGGAGAATGAGACATCTAGTGTACTAGGAGTACATCCCAAATTTTATCAGCTGCTGGAATGCAAGTTTTAAAGGTCCCATATCATGCTCATTTTCAGGTTCATACTTGTATTTTGTGTTTCTAATAGAACATGTTAACATGCTGTAATGTTTAAGGAAAACCTTTATTTTCCTCGTACTGTCTGCTTGAGTATGCCTGTATTCACCCTCGGTCTGAATCGCTCTATTTTAGTGCATTTCAACGGAATTGCAACGGAATTGCAACAGAATTGCGTTGCTAGGCAACAGTTTGGGTCCATGTTTACTTCCTGTCAGCTGATGTCATTAACATACACTGCAACCAGGAATAAACTGGGACACATTTAGAATGTTTACGTTTAAAACCGTGTAATGGTCTAAATATTGTAGATTTGTGACATCACAAATGGACAGAAATCCTAACAGCTTGTTTGAAACGCACAATTTCTGAATACGGGCTGTGTGTATTTCTCCGTATATTAAGCGCTTCGATACTTTCACAGTATTTATAAAGCGCTTTATAATATAAAAGACTTTTTACAATATGGGACCTTTAAAAGATAATAAAAAACTGATTATCATAACCAACAGAAATGATGACCAAAACTGCAAATATAAGATCCAAGTTGTGATAAATATCCAACAAACTGGACTCACTTGTGTGCACATACTTCCAGCAGTACCTTATAATATAACTCTGACAAATGTGATATCTCGCGTGAGGATTGTCTGGACAAACAGCTCAGGGAGGGAATGAGGTCCAGTAACGCACACGCTTACCTGATAACTTTACACTTAACAGAGTACTCGGCTACATAAACAAGGCTGCGTTCAACCACTGAGGACCGATGACAACAGCAGATGCTGAACGCCCCCCCACGCACACTTCTACTTGCTTCTATGTACATTTACTCACGTTGAAGTCTGCTGGCGAACCCGAGACTGAAAATATACTCCCTCATCAACTATTTCCATGGTAATCTGGCATCTTGTTGAACACGCTGCGTGATTGATGCTTCTCAGAGCCATTAGGTTAGTTTTTCTTTTCTTTTTCTTATTCTCCTCTCAGTCGTATAAATCTTTCACCTTTTCTCACGCGGTAATTAGCCCGACCCTGGACAGAAAGACTATTTTTCATGGCAGCCTGTCCTTCCTGACATACCCGGTGACAAAGCACAGACCGTCGTCACGCCGTCCGCCGGTCCAACTCAAACATTCTGCTGCGGCCAAAGTGTAATGATGTGATCGTCCCAAATAGGTCACGGGCCGACGTCCAGCTGTGTTTCTTTTGTGAAATTAATTGCTGAGGGTGCATGTGTGTCATAGGTGAGTTTTTTGGGTTAGTGTGTGTGTGTGTGTGTGTGTGTGTGTGTGTGTGTGTGTGTGTGTGTGTGTGTGTGTGTGTGTGATATGTGATATTGCTGAGGAAGCAGTAAACAGAGCAGTGACTGCTCTCTGTTTGACATTTACAGGAGAAATCAGTCAGACGTGTTTCCACCTCAGGTCTTAGCTGGCAATGTTAAACAGCACCTCCAAATAATTCACCCCAGACTTATCTCACATTACAGTACTTCACGGATCACAGTTTCACCATCGGAGGCGTTAAGACAACATGTCTGTACAGTAATCTGAAATAGCTGTAATGTCTCGTAATCCTGCACAAGGTCCTCCTAACATCACAGAGATGAAATTACAGCTAAGAGGCACAACATGTTTTAGTCTGTTGTCAGGGCCTCCAACTTAATCATGCGCTGTTATATTTCATAGCACGTGCTAGAATAAGTGTTTCAGGATTTTTTTGTTGTAGTGTAAAAAGTCTACAGCCATCCTAGCAGCTGGGTGAGGCTGTTCTTGGGCACAGCAGTGCTTTGAGCTAACTGAACTCATGCTGATGTTTAGCATTTATAATATTTATCATATTGGGATGGAATAGATACATAAATAGTCATCAGTTTTGCAGGTATTTAGTCATAAGCTAAAGCATTGGACACATTTTGATCATGGCGCTAGATGGAAGTTGCCGCAGTTGTTACAATTCATCCTCTGGATCATGAATTTCATCATGCAATATTTCAGTCTGGACAAAACACTGTAAACAAAAAAGAATTCATAGGAAATGCTCTGTATTTTTACCGATTTTTTCCCCCCTTTTGCATAAAACAATTAAATGTATGTAGATTTACAGATATTTGCAGTAATTTACCCTTGATCATAATTCATATTAATATTATGTTTTTAATGGACATTTATTGTATTTGTATAAATTTTAGATATGATTTTACATTAAATGTGAGGTAATATAATTCAACAGATTTTTGAAGAAATGCATGTAAAATTACAAAAAAGTATATTTTCCTTAAAATAGCAAGGCATTAAGCATGCGGTTAAAAAGTATTTATAAACGTTTTTTAAGGGTAATTAATAGTATTTGTACAGACCCCAAATTAATTCACTGTAAATTACTGTAGAAAGGCAATTAAAGAAATATTATTTTGCAGAAAGAACTATATTATTTTATAGATTTGTGATGATGGGAGTTGTATAAACAGATTCTGCGTTCACACGCATCCTGGTTTCCGTTTCTAGTCCGAGTAGTGTCGACCAATCAGGTTGAAGCAGGCTTTGGTTGAATGCAGGTAAACAGACCGTGTGGAGAGCAAAAGAGGAGGATCGCACGGACCGAAATGCAATCTCGCAACCCACCGGCTATCGTCTGACAGGGATTTTTTTTTTACTGGTTTAAAATTTAGCTTGTAAACTGGCTCCTCCGAAGCAATCTGGTCGCGTCACAAGTTGCTAATCGGACTGTAAAATATGAGGAGCGCACGGAAAAGGAAGTCTTTAATATAAAATGGATCTATAAAAATGTGTGGATTTTCCTGCTGCTTCATGAAACACACTGTCATCCCTAGAGTCACGCTGCTAGCATGGCCAAGATCTGTTTGTCTGTGGTCTTAGGATTGAAAAGACTGAAAGCAATTCCAATAATTTTTTTATGATCTCGGACAGTTTAGAGAATTACCACATCCTAAAACCGCAGCATAAACAATCTGATCTTCAATGTCCCTCGTTCTGAGCTGCTGCCTCTGAGCTTCAGCATAGCTGGGGGATAGTTATCAAGGGATATGGTTTTCCACTCTGGTTCACAAATATCCGCAGTGCTACCATAAAGCAGAGCTGTAAACGTAAAGCTTATTTGTGTATCTAAGCCGAGACCTAAATTATCTGTCGACAAACTCCCTCCCTCTGTCGCTGGATCGTCTCCAGTGAAAACCCCCGGTTCGCTCCAGCTATGGGCAGAGTTATTCAATAAAAGGTGATAATAAAAGTAAAGGACCTAGCACAGGTCATGGGAAAAACAATAATGGAAATCTTTCGGGTGATTTTCCCCTGTAATCCTGAAGAACGCTTTGATTTAACGCTAACATTACGTAGACATCTTGGCAGCACTGAATGGCTGGAGTTGGATGGAGGAACTCTTTTACTAGGAGGGGAAAACAGCTTTTGAGCAAGGCATTCAACTCTCAAAATGATTCAGTAGCCATTATCCTCCATCTCAAGGTCATGGGAAAAGACTCTACTCTGTCTGCTGTAATGACTCAAGAGGCCCTCTCACTCTGAAGAGCATGCTGACATTGACTTGTGAAGACACTTGTACTGCCGGGACAGTAGAGATGACAGACGTCGCTATAATAAGAACGCTGCACCAGTCGTAATTTTGGCTTCAGTTTGATACTGCACTTGGGGGCTGAGTTCATGCGTGGCGTGTGGTGTTGTCACTTGAAAGTCACTCGCTTTCTTCAAATTTGGCACAAACATTCACTTGGACTCAAGGATGAACTGATTAGATTTTGGTGGTCAAAGATCAAGGTCACTGTGACCTCACAGTAAACATTTGAATTACCACACAAATGTCTAACAGGATAAAATGATGAAGTGATGACATTTTGGACAGACATGGCTGTAATCTGCAACTTGACTTGTTGGCGGTAATTGTAGTTCTTTTCTGCCTGTTGGATGTTAGATGTCCTATATAGTAAAATGTGAGATTTTCATGTCTTTTATATTATAAAGCAGGTTTAAGTTCTATATAAATACTGTTAAACTATCAAAACGTTCAATATACGGAGTCACACACACAGCCCGTATTCAGAAATTGTACGTTTGAAACAAGCTGTTAGGATTTCTGTCCATTTGTGATGTCACAAATATACAATATATAGACCATTACACGGTTTAAAACATAAACATTCTAAATGTGTCCCAGTTTTTTTCCTGTTGCAGAGTATGTAAATAACATCAGCTAACAGGAAGTAAACACGGACCCAAACTGTTGCCTAGTAACGCAATTCCGTTGCAATTCCATTGAAGTGCACTAAAACGGAGCGTTTCAGACAGAGGGTAAATACAGGTATATTTAGGAAGACATTACGAGGAAAATAAAGTGTTTTTTTTAAACATTACAGCATGTAAACATGTGCTAGTAGAAACACAAAATACAAGTATGAACCTAAAAATGAGCATGATATGGGACCTTTAATGGAGCATGCGGTGCATTACCAAGGTTGGTTTACAGGAGTGTTTCGTTACCTTTCGTTGTAGTATGTCTAGTCCAACCCCATAATACATTCAAGTAACATTGGCTTATTTGTCGGCAGTTAAAAAAGCTGCATTCAGGCATCAAATCCACTGATGATATTGATGATATTGCATGTTTTTCTGTTACTTTTGGATCATAATTTGAAAATAAACCTTTCCAATTTAAATAAAACACAAGTGATCCTCAATTGTCAATCGTCTCCGGATGTCGTCGTGAGACATGAAACCAATACTCGCCGACATGAAAGAACAATTAAAACATGCCCAATTGGAACCAATTCCTGAAGACTTCTCTCCATTACGTAGAGGCCGAGGCGACTTGTTTGGTTTCCGGTTCGCTACTTCTTCTTCTACTCTATTTAAAGGCGGATCACAGCCATGCGTAAAGCGCAGCCTATAGCGCCAACTTCTGAAAATTCACTCCAAACCAGTTGATGGTAACACACCTAATTCACATTTCTTTTTTGTTTAAAAATTCGCTTGGCAATTGAATGGAAATGACACCCTGGACTCTTCTAAGCAACAGGAGGCCAGCACAGGCAATTTGCTTTAATAATGTGGTTGAAGGGCATCCAACATTAACATTTAAGTCTGTGAAACTTTCCCCTCAAACCAAAATGAGATTTTCTGTAATTAGCTTTCAGATCATATGTCACATTCTCTGTCCAACTTAAATACATTTAGCCGCCGCAGGGCTGAAGCAACAATTCTGGCAGCTTCTCTCACTGACTACCTGAGTCCTGGGGTTAATTCATACACTGACCTCTCGCGCTCTTGCTCCAGCAGGTTGGTGAACTCGTCGCTCTTCTTCATGAACTCTCCGTGGTTCCTCTTCTCGTCCTCCAGCTTGTACAGGGCCTGTTTGTGCGACTGCTCCACCATCAGCAGCTGCTCCAGCATCCGCCGGTGCGTCTCCCTCTGCTTCTCCACTAACTTGTCCAGCTGTGTGGGGGCAGCGCAGAGAAAACACCTGTCAAGTCCGGACTGCTCATCGAGGGCGTTTTAGACCCTATATACAGTCTTTCATTCGGAGAGTTGGTGTTACCTCTACCATGGGCTTCTCATAGATGTCCTCCTGGAAGACGTCAGCCTTGCCCTGAATGGCGTCTCTCTGCAGGGACTGCAGGACTGTCTGCGGTGTGACGAAGCCATATTTGGCCTCCAGCAGGGCCATGTCCATTTTCTCTGCCCTCAGCACTGTGATCACCTCGTCTCTGGCCTACAGTGGGGGGAAGCAGTGGATATGGTTAGATTCAACTTTGTGAAGCAGGATTAATATACAGCAGAGCAGACTTCCAATATGCAGCAGCAGGCTCAAGTTATAAGGCCCTGACACACCGAGCCGACGCTCGGCCATCAGTGGGAGTCTGTCGGCAATTATCTACAAAAACCAAAGTCTGGATACTTCTATCTCTGCTCTGTTTGCTTCTTCATTTCCTTGTATCTAGCTCCTTAACCTCAACAATAAGGCCGACTTTGCCTTGCTCCTATCGTACAACAACAGTGCCAAGGGATTCCTGGATCCAGTGCTGGAATGACAGGAAGTAGCCTCAGCTGTTGGCTGTCCATTAACACAGGCTTTTAGTCCATCTTGAGCGCCCACTGCCCACTGAGCCACCGTGTCTGACTACATGTGGCCAGTGCCATGTCTGCAGGCCTGCCTGCTGCTGTAAATGTTCCCAGGGCTCTCTACCATTTGGGTTACCTGCAGTTCTCCCTCCAGCAAGCTCAGTAGGAAGACGAGGTCATCTCGGGAAAGGTCCCTGGTCTTCTCCCTGCGACCTCCCTTTGTAGCACCGCTGGCGCTGCTACTCCCACTCCCACTCCCACTCCCACCAGCAGAGGTGCCGTTCTTGGCCGTCTTGTGATTCCGCTGAATGGTGCCGGTGTCGTCCGGCGGCTCCCGGTGTCGGCTGCGGCGCTCGGCCCTTCCCGACGGCTCCTCTCGCTCTGCAGATCGCTTGCGAGTGTCCACCTGCTGCTGCGCCGCCTTGGCCTTGGTTACGTCCTCCAGGCTGTTGCTGCGGGATCGCATGTTCCTCTACCTGTTGAATGAATAGAAGATGGAAAGGATGTTTTTCGATACCCTTCGTGCAGATATGCACTATGTCTCTTGGGCATACACTGTACAATTTTAGCCCGTTTCTGGCTCTAATTTTGAGCCGCACGACTCATTTTAGAGTCGGACCGGATTTTCGGGCGTCGTTTGCCGTGCAGTGTTCAGGGGGGAACGAGGACCGATAGCTAGCTTACCTCCAATTCTCTCTGCAAAATGGACAAGCCATACTGTCCATGTCTCCCTGGCCACCTGCGAGTCCATATACGCCGGCGCCTCTTTTTTTGTTTTGACATTTCAGTAGACATGATGGCTTAGATGATGAAACCACCACGTTTCTGCCTTGTTAGCATTGTGACCCGTACAGATCTCTGCTAGCAAACAAACTTAACCTGTCTCGGAGCTCTCAAACAAATCTTTATTGACAACTGTCAACAGCCAGAACGGCCTTCAGGGGCCGATGGGCCGTTTTTTATTTTTTATTTTACACGTACAGCGTGATCACTCAGGTCGCGGCCGACGATCGGACCTTACAGTGTGATCACTCAGGTCGCGGCCGACGATCGGACCGTACAGTGTGATCACTCAGGTCGCGGCCGACGATCGGACCGTGCAGTGTGATCACTCAGGTCGCGGCCGACGATCGGGAGCTTTGGCTTTACATCGAAAACGATCTACTCGTACAGCAGGAGTAGGAGTTACACAACAACATTTCTAAAATCGTACAGTGTACGCCCAGCTTTAGTGTCTTGCATTAGTCTTGTGTATCTATTGCAATATTTATCTTAAGTCAAGACAGACGCAACACAACAAACAGAATACATAATGTGCCAAATTTGAATCCATGACCTTGACTTTGAAGGGCTTAAAAGATGAAAACACTCACAGATGCTCTTACACTGTCATGTGTAATCAATCCGTGGTGTTTGTTGCATTCCAGGAGTCACTTTGTGACTGATGAGATATTTTAATTTACTTTTTCATTCTTTAAGCATTAGTGGGCATGGATCCCACTTTCACTCAAACTGCTGTCTTATAAATCCCAAACAAACCCCGACACATCCCAGGAAATAAGAGAAATACTCAGTGAGCCCGACAATATAAGACACATGAGACACGTTTCAACCTTTCAGCGTCCTTGGAGGCTGTGCATGTCTAAACACAACTGTTGTTTCTTACATGTCAGACTGTGCAGTGGGATCTCGTCACACCGCGCTGATATAACCTGTTCTGTCATCGTACTGTGAGTCGGCCGTAAACCAGACCTACGTACTACGTCCAGCTCCACATTCGTCATCTGTGCTGCGCGGCAGCATGCCGTCATTTGCCTGCCATGTTATTATTAGTTACTCAGCGGAATAGAGTCATCATCACCACGTTGCACCACCGGCCACAAAGCACGATTATGCCGCAAACTCTCTTGACAGTGCCAGAACTTCTTTGGAACCGGACCTTAAGTCATGTCGCAACGAATTACCCAAAGTTGCCGACCGTCATTCACGGCTGACGAGTTTTCCCAAGATGTTGGATTTTTGAAAAGGCGGCCAAAATCAGTAAGAAGATTTAGACACTGTGGTCTTCTTGTGTACCTACTTAGTGTATTTTACAGATGATGATAGGTGGTCTCTGCCCGGAGAAAGGGGTAACATCAGAGTACTTATGAATAAAAAGCATCATGGAGGTCTGTTTGGAGTGTTGTCTTTGTGACATCTGGTTTATGAATGGGCCATTCAGTGACTCACTGGCGATAAATCAAGCTGTGATAAATAGATGAATGCTGTAAGCTGCAGACTTGCAGGCAAAACAACTATAAGCTCCTTTGCCAAGTAATTTATGACTTTTTCTGCATTATGCTCCGCGAAAGTAAATATATGCAAAAGACAAAGCAGGACTGAGATGAAAACATGCTGAAACTCATTTGTATGAGTTGTTTGATGTGAGGAAGAATAATCTGCCCAAAGGCATTACATCATCATCCATCCGGCTCAAAGGGTTTCCAAGTAACTGAGCTCAAAAGTTGCTGTTCCGCATAAAGACTGACTTTTTATTCAGTCATTTGTATCTTTCAGGCACCACACAAGATATGTAGACTTTAAGTGTACTTCTGCTAATAAAAGTTACATTTACCAACATCTTTCTGGTAGCTCAGAAATGGTGATAATCGTGCCTTTTAAATTAAACTAAAAAAAAATTTAAAAAAACTTTAAAAAATTAAAAAAAAATAAACGTAACTACTACTTATATAGAAACTCCACTACTTTTAGAGGGAAATATTGTACTTTTTACTCTATTTATTGACAGCTATTAAACTTTTATAGATTATTTTAGAGAATAAATTAGTGCTGTTGAAAACGCGATAGTAACAATGATAATCACATGCAGTTTGGGGCATAGTCATAGTCAAGTCAGCACACTGACACACTGACAGCTGTTGTTGCCTGTTGGGCTGCAATTTGCTATGTTATGATTGGAGCATATTGTTTTATGCTAAATGCAGTACCTGTGAGGGTTTCTGGTCAATATCTGTCATTGTTTTGTGTTGTTAATTGATTTACAATAATAAATATATACATACATTTTCATAAAGCAACATATTTGCCCACTCCCATGTTGATAAGAGGATTAAATACTAGACAAATCTCCCTTTAAAGTACATTTTGAACAGATAAAAATTGTGCGATTAATTTGCGATTAACTATGGACAATCATGAGATTAACCGCGATTAAATATTTGAATCGATTGACAGTCCTAGAATAAATGCATTCTTACAGATTACTCTACCCAACTCCACCTTGACCAGCTACAACATTAAAATGGTGCTTATATGTCAATATATGAGTGATGAAAATCCAGTAATATGATATATAACTGTGACGGGGCATTCTGATTTTGACTTTTTACCTTTATTACTTTACACTACATTTTAATGTATATTGTTAATACTGCGTTTAATACCATATTTTTACTAAAGTAGAATTCTGCATACAGGACTCGTATAATGGAGTATTTTTATACTGTGATGTTGCTGTTTTTACTTGAAGGAATGGTATTTAGGAATTGGCGGCATCTAGTGGTGTGGTTGCAGATTGAAACCAACTGAGTACCCCTCCGCTCACTCCTCCCTCTCCAAGGCTGCGGTAACGTGAGCCGCCGAGTGCAAAACCGCAGTGACGCCGTTCACCTCGCTCAGAGGCCGTCCTTACCGTAATAACACTACTTAAGGAGCAAATGTAAAGTTATGACTTTATTCTCGTAACAATACAACTTTTTTCTCGTAAAATTATGACTTTATTCCCGTAATATTACGACTTTTTTCCTCGTAAAGTTCTGACTTTATTTTCGTAATATTACGACTTTTTTCCTCGTAAAGTTATGACTTTATTTTCGTAATATTAAATTTTTTCTCGTAAAGTTATGACTTTATTCTCGTAATATTACGACTTTGTTTTTCAAAAAGTTATGACTTTATTCTCGTAATATTACGACTTTGTTTTTCAAAAAGTTATGACTTTATTCTCGTAATATTACGACTTTTTTCCTCGTAAAGTTCTGACTTTATTTTCGTAATATTACGACTTTTTTCCTCGTAAAGTTATGACTTTATTCTTGTAATATTGCGACTTTTTTTCGTAAAATTCTGACTTTATTGTGTAAATCTCAGATGTGTTTTCCCTCAATGAGGCCCTAATACTCCGTAGTACATTGTCTCGTTGGCCCTCACTGCATTAGACTTATATACTATATACTGAGACTATAAACTGTGTTACCTTCATCACAATGATCAAATGTTTTACGGCTCCAGACAGATTTTGTTTTTTATTTTTTGCCTTAAATGTCTCTTCTGATAGTAAAGGTTGCTGACCCCTGGTCTAGAGCCAGTGTTTGGTTTGTCCGTTCTGGGCTACAGTAGAAACATGGTGGAGCAACATGGAGGTCTCCATGAAGAGGACCCGCTCCCTATAGATATGAAGGACTCATTCTAAGCTAACGAGAACATTCTTAGTTTCAGGTGATTATACACTAATGAAAACATAGTTGGTTATATTATATTCTGTTTCTGCTGATAGATCCCCTGGAATGCTACAACACTGGCTCTTTAAGTAAAACATCTGGATACTTCTTCCAGCACTTACTGTATATCTACTAGCTAAGCCTAAATAACAAAAATGTCAGTAAATCAAGTTTATCTTAATTTATATTAGACTTAGTTTATCTACTTAATACAGTTTGGGATATAGTAACAGTTCACATTGACAACCACCTGTCTGTCCAATAAAACAAAACAAGATATGGGTCTTCTATCTTTTTCAGCCTCTGGAGTTGCTGCTGAGACAAAAACAAAAATCTCACCACTCCAACAGAATTTGCCTAATTGGCCCTGAGAAACATTGTGTTCGAGACTCCTGCGGTGTGCGTCCAGCCTCTGTGTGAGGCCCTCTGACAGTTTATGAGTAAGAAAGATGGCTGGGTGATTGCATTGTGCACACTCTCGGCAAGGCGCCACATGATTCAGAGCTGAGGTAATTCCCTGCAGTCCAAGACAGACTCCACATCGGCTTACTCAGAGATCAGGGCTGCAGGCGATAGACTGAAATGCGTGTGCGTTTGTACAGATTTCATTCAGTCGATATGTAAAGGAAAGTTTGTGTTTGTAATCTCACACCGAGCGTCATCAGAACGGTATGTAACTTTTCTGATGAGTAGCTGCACTAGATACATAATTAAACCGTCTATCAGTCACTCCTGCAGCCGGTTGCCACGATGCAGCAAACACACTGACGCACACATTCATTAAAAAGCTGCTGCATACAGATTTGAGCAGAGATTGTGCAACAAATCCAAAAAGGTCACAGACATGTACCGCGGCCCCGCCGGGATTCCTACATGTGCAAGTATCACGTATCTGCAAAATCTCCGAGATGGATCAGAAATACATCACGTAGTTCATAAGAAGGTTCACGGAGGGGACGGGAAAATAGCTTCGCATTGGATCTGACGTACCGTATCTCCAAATCGGTCCCTTACTGTCGAGGTGGGAGTCGAATAAATTACTTTTGAGATCAGTGTTATATCTCTAGTGAGCGATAGTCCTGATTTTTTGTGAACTGAGTTATTGGTTATTGGAAAGTCGGAGCAAAACGGTCCAAAATTGGAAACACTGGACCGGTGAAGCGGGCCAAAGCTGTGCTGATTTGTGTTCTGTAATTTGTTGAACTGTAGTTAAACTGCTCAAAACACCTTTCTTCCATTACCCAAATACCAGTTTGTCCTTTGAAGATTTGCATGAGATCAACCCAAAGCCTAAATTATACTTAATGTACTAGAATTATTAGATTAACATAATGAGCCTTTAATATCAAGCTATTAGAGATATATATACCCAAAATAAACTTCTTGAATGTGAGAAAAACAAGAGACTTAAGTGTCCGGGAGATAGAACCAGAGCTTCAAAACCTCCGTTTTACAGTCCAAATCTAAATAAACACAAGGTGTAAATAGTTTTTGGAAAGCAGCACTGCCAAATGAGAAAGATGCCGGTTTGGAAATTTCCTCTGGGCCTTCCTTTTGCCGGAGGAGGCAGAAACTCTGGCTCTTAAAATGCTTGTGTACGCTGTGTGCGCACATATTTTCTCCATGACTGTGTTGTCCGTGTCGTCAGCTCGCAGAAGGTGTGAAGACAAAACTGCCAAAACGCAAAGTTAATTAGCCACCATCTGTGGCGCGAGACCTCGGATAACCCCGGCAGAGCCTTACAGGGCTGATTAAATCAGAAAGATTCATCATGCTCAACACATTTCTCTGTATCTCTGGATGAATATTTGGGAGAAAACGTCTTTTGGAAAGATCTTTTTGAGTTGGAAACCGGATCCACGTGATATTTTCTCATGAACTCCAGTTATCATGTTTGTACCTGTGCTTCTAACGCAATAATAATACCTCATGATTTCCATCTGTTGAAGTACTCGTTGACGATAACAGTATGAATGAACGGGTGTGTGACATGTGTAAAACTGCCCAGAGAGATGACTTAACCGTGCTTACTAATCCCATCCAGCCAGTGTCGGGCGTTTTTTTTTTTTGTCAGAGCAGCTTGAATAAACTCCAATCATTTCTCATTTTCAGTGCCAGGAGGTGATGTTATGATTAACAGGTGCTCACATCTTATACAAGGGACTTGGCTGCTTGGCTCGGTTTTGGCACTGAAGTCAACGTATTGAAAAGAATCATTCAAGCACGAGCACGCTAATACACAGAGTGAGGATTAATGAAGGTATTTTTTTAGGTTTAACAGTCCCTATGACTTTTCATTTCAGGTATGCATACATTTACATGTGTGCACACACAGTAGCTTTTCTAGAGGATCAGGGTTGTAGCAAGTGAACGCACACAGAGACAAAGCAAGCTTACAGCCATGCTAGCGGCTCTGTGAGGCTGCAAATGACATTTGATAACACAAAGCGCTAGGGCCGTGTATTGGCAAGAATCTGGCGATACGGTACGTATCACGATACAGGGGTTACCATTCAATATATCGCGATACTGTAAGCAAGGTGATATATTGCAATTTTTTAAATCTAATTTTCAGGGAAAAATGTCATAGTATAAGACCACACCACCATAAGCATAAAATATGAGTAAATAAAGTTTACTTTTTAATGTAATCAGAACAGTGGGATCTGCATTTGTATTTATCACAGTCCCTGGAACATCCAATGTCATAGCACTACTTTCAGAGGGAAAATTAACTAAAGTATTGACTGAGTTAATATTTGCACGTAAATTATTATTATTATTATTATTATCCATCCATCTTCAACCGCTTATCCGGGTTTGGGTCGCGGGGTCAACAGCTCCAGCAGGGGACCCCAAACTTCCCTTTCCCGGGCCACATTAACCAGCTCTGACTGGGGGATCCCGAGGCGTTCCCAGGCCAGAGTGGAGATATAATCTCTCCACCTAGTCCTGGGTCTTCCCTGAGGTCTCGCCTGGAACACCTCCCAATTATAATAATAATAATAATAATAATAATAATAATAATAATAATATAAATATATACGTGTTTTGGAGAATCAATACAATATCACAAAACATAATATTGCAATATTCAATATTTTCGATATTGTCTTTCACCCCTATAAAGTACAACAGAGGCTGATCTGGTCTTGAACTTAAAGGGCGGTGCATTACATTGATGTTTTATACCATTTTGTAGCTTCCCAGTGGTTTTCCTTATGTTTTCAAATCTGAACATTAAAATTTTGGTCGAAGTACGAATGTTTTAGCGTCAAAATGCTATTTTCCCAAGCCCTTCTTAAAACTTTTTCCCACGTGGCCTAATGTATGTTTCTGCATGATGACGTTCTACATATACATTGTATATACATATATACATATATCCATAGTCAGCGTATTACCTAAAGTAACTTAGATGACGGTCGGAACGCTCCCATTTTGGAGAAGCAGACAGGAGTACCATCATGGAAGTTAAGCAATTAATGTTAGTTCGGATCCAAAAGTCACTCAAAAAACAAACGAACCGATGGATGCAGCGGTAGACCAGCAACTCCCATGTTCTGAGAGGTAAAATTACTGTTTTTGTGAATGGAGTCTGGTGGCTTTGAAGACTGCTATATAACGGCTTCAGTCCACCGTTGGAAAGGGCTGTCTGACAGCGAGGTAAAGCAGAGAAAATATTCTAAATGTAGCGTACACTTAAACTGATATTGATTATTTTTAGGTTGCTTAAATAAGTTTTTCTGCTGCCCCCGTCCACAGCCGCTTCACCTCGCCGTCAGACGGCCGTTTCTGACGAGGAACTGAAGCTGTTCTATCGCTCTCTTCAAAGCCACCAGACTCCATTCACAAAAACAGTAATTTTACCTCGCAGAACACGGGAGTATACGTACAACCCCACTTCAAGAAATCCGAACTCTTTCAGTTATTAAAATGTTGACATGCTGATGGCGCTAGATGAGAAGTCAGGGGATCACCAATGTTTTTTGGGAGTCATCCTCTAGGCAACAAGAATGTCTGTACAAACATTTCATGGCAATCCATCCAATAGTTGTTGAAATAGTTCAGTCTGGGCCATCCCTAGAGCCACACTTAAAATTAGCAATATTAATAAAAACCAGCTTATTCATTCATAAGTTCTCTTTCCTTTTTTTCCCCCTCCTTCCCTGAGGCCCTTCCATT
>CAKAOI010049973.1:0-22482 GCA_916701655.1 Sebastiscus albofasciatus
GTGTACTTCCTGTCAGCTGATGACATTCACATACACTGCAACAGGAAATAAACTGGGACACATTTAGAATGTTTACGTTTAAAATTGTGTCAAGGGTCAAAATATTGTAAATTTGTGACATCACAAATGGGCAGAAATCCTGACAGCTTGTTTCAAATGCAGAGTTTCTGAATACGGGCTGTGTGTATTTCCCTGTGGATTGAGTGTTTTGATACTTTCACAGTATTTCTATAGGACTTAAGCCTGCTTTATAATAAAAAAAACATGAAAATCTCACTTTTTTATAATATGGGACCTTTTAAGATAGCCAAGTTAATGGCATATTAGTCAAGCAAGGGAACAATAAATAGACATTTTGTTTTGTGACCGGATTCAGCCCAGATGGGGACACTAATGCTCGGAGCCGTTGCAATCAACCACCAATAGGAACCAGAAAAGGAAGCAACAAAGAAGACCATTTGTTTTCATAGTCATGAACAGGGCCCCGCCTCCAACACTCTATAAAATTCTCTTTATACATCCATGGTAAAAGTTTAATCTAGGTAATGCAGTGTTGCCAGCAGAATGAAGTTACAAAGTTCAGTCAGCACACCTAAAAGAAGTCACTGCTAGCCTGTAGTATTTGGTCGACAGGCTCGATGGCTCAATATACTCGTGTTTCAGGGTTTGTCGGCTTGATTACTCTCCAGAATCCTCCTGTCAACGCACTCAGGTGAGCTGAAGTCAACTACAAGGCTGTAGAGGTTGTTTTGATGTTTTCCATGATGTTCACAAGTTTGTTTTTTTATCTTGTGGGAAGACAACTGCAAATTCATATGTTGGGGGACTTTTATATAAGTGCAATAACTATCCCAAACGTACACATAAAAAGTTGCACATGAGATAACTTTGTGTGCAAAAGAGAATAACTTGATTTGTCTGCACAAGATTTAAATAGATATAGATATTGCCAGAGGGTGGCGTTAGAGGAAAGGCTTTTTACTTAAATCAATGGCAGAATGTAGATACATTTGCTGAAGTACTATATTCTATAATAATTTTGAGGTATTTGTACTGTGTATTTCCAAGTTATACTACTTTACACTTCTAATGTTACCCTACTACATTTCTGAGAGAAATATTGTACTTTTTATTCCAGCACATTTGTCTGACAACAGTGACTTTGCAGATTAAGGTATTACATTAATTACTGTTGACCTTATACAATGTGATACATTGCTGTAGATTAACAGTATAAAGAAGCTCAAATCAGCTCGCCCTTGACCCGCTATGTTAATGCTTACATGGAAATTGATAAATGACAGTAATAAACTGTCATAATTTTATTATGTCACTGACAGGGGTCATTCTGCTGCACAATGAGCACTGTCTTTAGATCTGCTGGTCAATGATTTATGAATATATCCTGCCTGCCTCACTATTTTGGCCACAACTGCCACCAATGTACAGAAACATATTTCATATAAAATGTATGTCAGATTCTAAATAATGCACATTTTTTTTGGGAAGAAGGGCTGTAGCAGACAGGTGTGTATTGCCCCTTAAGCCTAGCTAATAACAATTTAAATGGTAACGAAAAGATAAACTTCATCAATATCGTATGTCCAGTATCCTGTAAAAACGTGTCTTTTTATAATACAGTGCAGCGGTGAGGCAGGGCATCGTTGACACGTTGGAGAGAGCACTCAGTGACCCAAAGGTGAAATCTGTGGTTATCTGTGGCCAGAATGGAATCTTCTGTGGAGGTATGGATGTGTTTTGTTTTTCTTTTCTATTTCCTGTAACATCACAATGGTGTCTTAACTCCAAATTTGTCATTTTAGTTGTTACTTCCAGATGCAAACTGTCGTCAGTGTGCCCTTAAAGATTTGACAGAGACAATTATTGAGAATCTTATGACAAGGCAAAACTCAATGTCATTCTGTTTGCAAACGATGGGTGCATTTGGTCCCATATGTCTTCCCTTCTGTGATTTCTCATCATACAATACATACAATAAGTGAGTCCCTCTGTTCCTCAGCAAAGGGGAAATGGCAGTTGAAGTTGTAAGCAAATTACCTTCACAAGCAATAAAAGAAATTAATGTCATTCTGGGTAAAAATGTTGCATTGGATTGAATTTTAATATCAGTGTCTAGTACATCTGAACCACATTATTTTGGGTGCCAAAATATGTAAAAAATATATGTTAAAATTGTGTTTTACTATACTACTTTTTTACAGATGCACTTCACACATTGTGTTGTTTCTGACTTTCTGTTTGAACCCCCTGATAACAGCATCAGTTTTATTTTGCATTCTAGGGGCGGACATCAGGGAGTTTGACAGACAGAGGTCTGGACCTCCTCTAGTACCACTGATCCACTCAATCGAGGCTGCGAACAAGCCGGTGGTGGCTGTCATAGAGGGAAGCGCTTTCGGCGGAGGCCTCGAGTTGGCGCTTGGCTGTCATTATCGAATCGCACACTCTAAAGTTAGTTCATGCTTCAGATCTCTGTCTGTTTCTCTAATATCAGTGTTGAGTTGCATAAGTGTCTCACTGCCAGTGTTGTCTTACATGTTAGAGTGACTGTTCATTGAATTATTTTTCCAGTGTCATTACAAATAAGTTCTTGTTTGACTGTAACACTTTTTAGATTGTTTAATTTTGTGATGTAAAAGAAAAATGTTCATCCCTCTAGGCTATGTAATAATCCATGTAATGTATTTGCTAAAGGTGTGTGTCTATGAATGTTATGAAAAAACCCACACTGATCAGCACCTTCCATTCATCAAACGTTGTGACTTTGTATCCTTTCAGGCCAAAATGGGGCTTCCAGAGGTGACTCTGGGTCTGCTGCCAGCTGGAGGGGGAAGCCAACGTCTGCCAAGACTCATCGGGGTCCCAGCTGCCTTAAACCTCATCACCACAGGTAGCAAAGACGGGTTAACCTTACCTGACTTTTACAGAATTGAGAGTAGTTCATAAGTTCTGAGAATCAATTATTAACATTGACTGAGCTGTTGGTTGTACATAAACCCTGTACACAAGCGCGCAGCTGCTGTTACAGAGATTGGTAGTTCACTCTGATGACCAGCAGAGGTCAGCATGTGTTCAGTTTTACCATCCTCACCACCTCACTGCTCTCTTCTGAAATGTTTTTAACAAATGAATGAAGGCAAACTGTAATTCTTTTTCTTTTTAAGATTATTTTTGTGTCGTCATTATTTGATAAATGACAGAATCTAACATGGGGTTTTTACAGTTATACTGTATCCCTGGATGACTCGTTATTCCTTATCTAATCATTTGAAATGTCACCTGTCACCCAGATAGACCTTTGATGCCCTTCATGTCTCCCACAGGCCGCCATGTGACTGCTGCTGAGGCACTGCAACTTGGCATCGTGGATCATATTACTGATCACAACACTGTGGATGCAGCTGTGAAGTTTGCCCTGAGTGTTGCAGGTGAGACACAGAAAACGGATAGCACAAGGTACCCACTGGTATGAAATACACTCTCCCTTCACTGGTTTAAAAATGGATTCAGTGAAAGGAAGAAAAATTCCTCCCAGAGCAGTTATTTTGGGCTAGTCCGACATCAAGAAGTGTCGACATGTAGGTTTGTGGAAGTCAAAGGAAGCAGAAAACACGGCAAGCAGATCCTCCACCACAGAAGCCATAAATGTTTCATGGCTCTGTCAGATGTGCTCTGATGTCTTCACTGCTTTTGCTCTATTATTCAGAAGGGCGAAAAGGGACAAACTTTCCTAGAATATTAATAACAGGCCCTCGCCAGCCATTTAGGAGGATGAGAATTTCTCTGTGCACGTGAATCAGACTCATTTACTCACTGAATGGATTGCTAAAGTGTGCCACGTCCCTACAGTTTACCAGGAATGATTTCTCAGTCTGTGTAAAGGGTAACCCATTCAGATTTGATACATGCTGCGTTATAATACTGACAGACAACATGGGCAGGTTCAACTGAAATGAAAAATAAAACATTTAAGATTGATTTATTGTACTCTCCTGTGCAGAGGGTGATTTTATTCTTCAAAACAATTCAACAGCAGCAATATTTATGTAAGTTTTATTTGAAAGGAATACTTTGACATTTTGGGAGATACAGTTCATTTGTTTCCTTGTTGAGAGTTAGATCAGAAGATCATTACCACTCTCCTGCTAATTATGAATAAGCCAACATGTTTCGACCACAGTAGGTCTTCGTCAGGGCATTTAACAAACAGAAAAAATGGGTATGGCCTCATCTATATTGTATAGTAGCAGCAACAACCAATGGGAGGTAATCACATGACCCAGATATTAACATGATGGGTGAAATAAATTGAAAATAATGATAACAAAATAACATTAAAATTACACAGAAAAAAGTAATTTATATACATCATAATTGGAAGATAGGAACCCATGGTTTTAACATAGGCTGTAAGAAAAACAAGCCTATACAGAGAAAAGAAAAAAAAATAGAAAAAAGTGCCCAAAGTGTTTCAATATTTTCAATATTCTGCCAGTGCAGAACCATGAATCATTTATATTTAGCCACGTTGGCCCCCGTAGGGGTTGCACCCCCCAGTTTGGGCACCACTGCTTTAACACATCCATTCGATGGATCCAAAAAGCTTCCCTTAGGTTACGTTTCTTTATCCTGTTTATCCCCCTGACCAAAGGTTTAATGTATTCAATACAGTATCATTAGCATTGTGACACTCACTAAAGTGTCTAGCCATGGGGTAATTGTGATTCCTAATTCTAATGGCATATAATGCTTGGCGAGGCGACCCCTCAGGCGTCTTTTGTAAGAACAAGTTGTGGGTTTGCGGGGATGTGACATGCTGAACTATTTTTTGGCTTTGCGCACAGAGCCAGGCTAGTTGTTTCCCCCTGCTGCGAGTCTTTAAGCCAAGCTAAGCTAACCAGACCTGGCTTTAACTGCATATTTAACATGCAGATATAAGAGTGGTATCAATTATCTTATTCAACCCTCGGCAAGAAAGTGAATAAGCATATTTTCCAAAATGTCTAACTATTCTTGTAAGTATTTAAGAATGTCTTAACCTCTCTGGTATTGTGAACTACAGTAATACATATACCGCCTACTACAATGTGTGGTTTTGTATGTTAACATTGTCAGATTACATGAGGGGTAGGTGTTTTTTGTTCAGTCTTGTCTTAGCAGAGCCCTGGTTGTACAACAGCCTTTGATTCTTTTGCATGAAATGAACATGAGAGGATGTTTTCATGACTACACTGTAGGTAGCCAGTTACTCGTTTCAGAGATGTCATCTTTGACTGTTTGTTGCTAGCTTACTTGGCACTGACAGCTCATTCCTAAGACATTTAAGTTAGTATGAAACCTGTTAGTTTGTGCCTAATGTTCCGCCTCTAGCAAACGATCTCACTACGTCTGTGCGAAATGTCAACAGTAAGTCTCCAGGATTGCCTGTAAAACAACATTTCACAATCAAAAGATGACTGCAGTCTTGTTCTTTTTACAAATGCTTTTTTTCCACACAACACTGCCAAGATGACTTTGAGTGGGTGAGAAAGTGAGTGTTGTTAGTAAAGCTGAGGCTTAGAGTGAGTCAGACAGAGAAGCCAACAGTATACAAGATGGGAGATTTGAGGAGATAGAGGACTGAAATTTGTGGAGACGTTAACGGATACTCCAGTCTTGAGTTGATTAGCAGGGGTGTTAAATTGGGACAGGATCTGTGTCTAAATTTACAAACAAAATGTGTGAATGTTTGACATTGAGATGCACGGCTGGTGAGTCAACCAGCGCAGAATAGATTAAGTCTGTCACATCCATACATGCAAAGATAAAACACTACAGCAGTCAAGCTGGCACATGGGTATATATTTATTTAGACAAAAAGCAGTTTGTGCATTTGGACTGATGCACGTGTGGGCTCACACACACACGCCCCACACATGCACGGATCCAAGTCTCTGCTGGTGACAAGATTAACTTTTTTGCCCCAGTAGTTGCAACATCTGCGCACTACATCTGTCAGGACAACCAGGCTTTCCACTCGCTGCACAACAAATCCATCGACACGGCTCAACCATTTACAGATTAACCGCTGCAATAATGCCCTCCTAAAGTACATTGGAATCACATTGCACTGCCACACAGCATCACATTGACATTTGAGAATGTCCTTCTCACTGACTGTTCATTCTTCTTCTGTGATATATTGACTCTGACTTTATTAGACAAAATTATAAGTTATTGGACTAAGTGTGGAGATAACAGATCAGATGTGGCTGCTGTCCCTTTAAGCTTTGCCATGGTGACCCAGATTCTGGCCCAGACCCACGGCTGAGTGTAATTTACTGGAGCTGTGAAGGATTCTGACTACTGTCTCATGTAATCATGTCGGAGGAGACAGGAATGGGAATTAAGATGCCTTTAACAAGGTTTTAGCAGAGTGGTCTTATTCTTCCCTCATTGTTTGCAGGCTTAAATCACAGCAGACAGGAAGTGTTGTGTTGTGAAGTTTTTAGACTCTAATATTAAATCTTCTCATGTAGTTTCACTTGGAAAATTGCTCCCGGATGGTACCACTCACAGGCCTGAGAATCACAAAAATTCAATTTCCTCCCCTTTGCTCTCTGAATTGGAAATTTACCAACTATTTTGCCCAGAACCAAATTGTAGCTTCTCATTTAGTTTCAGATCGGTGTTATTCAAAGTGAACTGTAGCCATGCACTGGCACAGGAGTCCCTCCATTTATGTTGGAAATGGTCTGTCAAATCACTCTGCTCTTATAAGCTACTGGCAAATCTAGTGATTGATTGGTCAATTATACCCAGAGTGAGTGCTGGCTGACAAATTGGAAAAAGTGGAAAAAAGTGGTGTTAATGGAAACCAGGAAGCACTTTTCAGTTTAGGAAATAAAATTATGCAGGTGTACATGTACAGAAACATCATTCCAGAGTAAATTTTGAGATTGTGAGAAAAATTCAGAGAACTACTGTATAAGTAAAAATGTCATTCCACCGAAGTCATGTTTCTTCCATGTTTCTATTTCAGGTCGGTCACTGGAAGCTCGTCGTATAAGTACTTATCCGTGTCAACGTCCGTCTGATTTGGATGCTCTGTTTGAGGAGGTGATGCAGAAGGTGCGTCAGAGTGCCCGTGGAGCTATAGCACCAATTACATGTGTCCAGGCGGTGCGGGCGGCTGTCACCCTGCCGTACACTGAGGGCATAGTGCGAGAGAAAGAGCTGATGGCCACTCTGGTCACCTCAGGCCAGGCCCGCGCCCTGCGGTACTCTTTCTTTGCTCAGAGAGCTGTTGGCAGGTGGAGGATGCCCAGTGGAGCCCGCTGGGACACGAGCAAGCCCAGGCCTGTACATAAAGCAGCCGTCATTGGTAAGAGCTTTGGACTTCTGTTTGTCTGATCTTTCAATCAGCACAAGACTCATCAAGCTATGTGTGGGGCATCTCCAAATTCACGTTGCCTATGGAAACTAAGCCCTCATTTGTAGTTCAGTAGCTGAGAGTAAATGGATGAACTCTCTCTTCCCTGCAGGGAGGATTGGATGTATGACAATCTGGATATGTGAAGCTCAGCAGCTTGTGCATTAAAATTGCAAGCTTTGGAAAAACTTAATGCTCCCAGGCTAAAACTATTTACAGTCTAGCATTGTGTGGAGTGCACAAAAAAAATAATTTTCTGTGAGTTATACTTGTATATACTGTCATTTTTCTTGGCCAGAAATGTCTGTGATTTGTGTGACTGGTGCTTGTGAGGTCGTATATCTGTAGTCACCATGTGATGTTGTCTGCAAAGGTCTCGGCACCATGGGGAGAGGCATAGCAGTGGCCCTGGCTCAGACAGGGTTGTATGTGGTCGCCGTGGAGACCCAGGAGAAGCAGTTGATGGAGGCAAAGCAGGCAGTTTCTGGCATGTTGGAGCGAGGAGCTAAGAGAAGCGGGGTGGCTCCTGGGCTTGATAGGATCAGTTACAGCCAGAACATCCAGGCTGTAGCAGACGTCGACCTGGTCGTCGAGGCTGTGTTTGAGGACATGGCCCTGAAGAAGCAAGTATTCCGGCAGCTGTCTGCTGTTTGTAAACCAGGCACCTTCCTGTTCACCAACACTTCTGCACTAGACGTGGACCAGCTGGCCTCTGAAACCCGCAACCCGGAGCTGGTGGTCGGGATGCACTTCTTTGCCCCAGCCCATGTCATGAAGCTGCTGGAGGTGGTGTATGGGCAACGGTCCTCTCCTCAAGCCGTGGCCACTGCCATGCAACTGGGAAAGAAAATGGGCAAAGCCAGTGTGGCAGTTGGCAACTGCAATGGCTTTGTGGGGAACCGCATGCTGAAGCCATACCTTGTACAAGCTTCCTTCCTGTTGGAGGAGGGAGCTACACCTGAGTTGGTAGATGGAGCGCTGGAAGAGTTTGGTTTTCCCATGGGTGTGTTCAGAATGTCTGACCTCTCTGGGCTCGACGTGGGCTGGAGAATCAGGAAGACAGACGGGCTGGCAGAGCCTGGCATGTCATCAGGGCCGTCAGCTAGAATCCGACAAGGCAGCAGATACAGCCCCCTGGGAGACCTGCTCTGTGAGCAGGGTCGGTTTGGCCAAAAAACAGGCCGGGGATGGTACCTGTATGACAAACCCGGTGGTCGGGTTGCCAGGTCTGACCCCTGGCTGCACAGCTTTCTGGAGGAGTACCGAGCCCGGCATGGCCTGGTGGCACGCAGAATAGACCACCAGGAGGTGCTGGAGCGCTGCCTCTATGCTCTGATCAACGAGGGCTTCCACATCCTGGAGGATGGAATAGCTGCAGCACCTGAAGACATCGATGTCATCTATGTGTTCGGCTACGGCTGGCCCCGGCACCGTGGCGGTCCCATGTTCTACGCCAGCATGGTGGGGCTGGCAAAGGTCCTGGAGAGGCTGGAGCACTACCACCAGGCTCACCCTGATGTGCCCTCCCTGCAGCCCAGCAGCCTCCTCAGGAGGCTGGTGGCCAGCGGCAGCCCACCTATCCAGAAGTGGAGGGAAGTCATCGAAAAACCCCACAGCCAGCTTTAAATCTCAAACCTTTCAGCTTTAATCTCTTTATTCACTTTAATAATGAGGGTCTAATGGTGAATTGACTGCACTGGTATTGTGCATTATAATAATGCTGATCTTTTTCTTATAAATATGTGATTATGGATGATATTGCAGGAGGCCTTTGTGCTTTCTGTGTTTATCTCCCTCGTATGTGGGCTGGTCAAAATACTAGAAACAACTTGCAACTATAGAACTCAAAAAAACATGTCTCTAACAACAGAATTGAACATTACAAGCTTTACAATGATTGAATGTATTACATTATATTGGAGTGAATTAAATTGCACAGATGTATCCAATAAACTGATAATTTGGTGTATTGCAGAATTTAAAAAATGATGAAATACAATGATATGAATATATTTCTCACTCTGATTTGTATAAAGACCACTAGATCACAATCTGCAGTTAAATGTATTTAAAAGCTCCAAAATGTGATAAATCACAGAATTGCAATATATGCATGCACAAGAGATGATTTCACTAATGTCCCATATTGGGTTTGTTTGGTTATTAATTAAACATGTTTAATAAACATTGGTACAATTCTTACTGTATGCTCAATATTTAATGTGATACCCTGCTAATTTTGTTTACATATTGTTTCTTTGATATGTATTTCTGTTTACAATATATTTTGAAATATAGGCCTTCAATTATCACTGATGGAACAACCTACAATGGAGAAATGTATAGTGAAATGTCCTTTATTTTGAGTAGCCTTTGAACCTCTCAGGTCTGGGCGGCGGCTAGGTGACAATTTGTTATTAGCCAATCAGAGATGAGTATCGTAGCCTATCGGTTAAAGGAGTTTTCATAGTCATGAACAGGGCCCCGCCTCCGACGCTGTATAAAGTTCTCTTTACACATCCATGGTAAAAGTTTAATCAAGGTAATGCAGTCTTGCCAGCAGAGTGAAGTTGCAAAGTTCAGTCAGCACACCTAAAAGAAGTCACTACTAGCCTGTAGTATTTGGTCGACAGGCTCGATGGCTCAATATACTCGTGTTTCAGGGATTGTTGGCTTGATTACTCTCCAGAATCCTCCTGTCAACGCACTCAGGTGAGCTGAAGTCAAATACAAGCCTGCAGAGGTTTTGATTTTTGTGCGAAAGAGAATAACCGGATTTGTCTGCACAAGTTTTAAAAAATATATATCTATATATTGCCAGAAGGTGGCGTCAGAGGAAAGGCTTTTTACTTAAATCAATGGTGGGAGGCAACTACATTTGCTGAAGTTCTGTACTTAATAAGAATTTTGAGGTATATATACTGTGTATTTCCATGTTATACTACTTTACACTTCCAACATTACCCTACTACATTTCGGAGAGAAATACAATATTTTTTATTCCAGCACATTTGTCTGACAACAGTGACTTTGCAGATTAAGGTATTACATTAATTACTGTTGACCTTATACAATGTGATACATTGCTGTAGATTAACAGTATAAAGAAGCTCAAATCAGCTCGCCCTTGACCCGCTATGTTAATGCTTACATGGAAATTGATAAATGACAGTAATAAACTGTCATAATTTTATTATGTCACTGACAGGGGTCATTCTGCTGCACAATGAGCACTGTCTTTAGATCTGCTTGTCAAAGATCTATGAATTTATCCTGCCTGCCCCAATGTACAGAAACATATTTCATATAAAATGTATGTCATATTCTAAATAATGCAGATTATTTTTAAGAAGAAGGGCTGTAGCAGACAGGTCTGTATTGCCCCTTAAGCCTAGCTAATAACAATTTAAATGGTAACTAAAAGGTAAACTTCATCAATATCATATGTCCAGTATCATGTAAAAACTTGTCTTTTTTTTATACAGTACACCGGTGAGGCTGAGCCTCTTTGACACGGTGAAGAGAGCACTCAGAGACCCAAAGGTGAAGTCTGTGGTCATCTGTGGCCAGAATGGAATCTTCTGTGGAGGTATATACATGTTTTTTTTTCTTTTCCATTTCCTGTAACTACACAATGGTGGCACAACCCAAATTTGTCATTTTAATTGTTACTTCCAGATGCAAACTGTCGTCAGTGTGTCCTTAAAGATTTAACAGAGATGAGAAAGAGATAAAGGGAACACTCTGTGTCATTCTGTTTGCAAACGATGGGTGCATTTGGTCCCACATGTCCTCCCTTCTGTGATTTTCATGATCTACAATAAGTGAGTCCCTCGCTCCTCAGCAAGGGGACAAGGACAGTTAAAGTTTTAAACAACTTGCCTTCACAAGCAACAAAAGATTGCTGTTCCAGGTCCAAATTGAACCCCCTGGTTACAGCATCGGTTTCATTTTTCCCAACAGGCGCGGACATCAGGGAGTTTGAGACAAACAGGTCCAGACCTCCACTGGTACCGATGATCCACGCCATGGAGGCTGCGAACAAGCCTGTGGTGGCAGCCATAGAGGGAGTCGCTTTAGGCGGAGGCCTTGAGTTGGCGCTTGGCTGTCATTATCGAATCGCACACTCTAAAGTTAGTTCATCCTTCATATCTCTCTCTATCTCTCTGATGTCAGTGTCGAGTTGCATCAGTGTCTCACTGTCAGTGTTGTCTTACATGTTACAGAGTGAGTGTTAATTGAATTTTGCTTCCAGAGTCATTAGAAATAAGTTCAAAACAGCCTTGTTTGACCATAACACATTTTTTAGATGGTTTAATTTTGTGATGTGAAAGAAGAATGTTCACCCCTCTAGGCCATGTAATAATCCATGTAATGTGTTTGCTAAAGGTGTGTGTCTATGAATGTTATGAAAAACCCACACTGATCAGCACCTTTCATCATCTAATGTTGTGCCTTTGTGTCCTTTCAGGCCCGAATGGGGCTTCCAGAGGTGACTCTGGGTATAATGCCAACTGCAGGGGGAACCCAACGTCTGCCAAGACTCATCGGTTTCCCAGCTGCCTTAAACCTCATCACAACAGGTATCGAAGACGGGTTAACCTTACCTGACTTTTACAGAGTTTAAAGTAGTTCATAAGTTATGAGAATCAATTATTAACATTGACTGAGCTGTTGGTTGTACATAAACCGTGTACACAAGAGTGCAGCTGCTATTATAGAGATTGGTAGTTCACTCTGATGACCAGCAGAGGTCAGCATGTGTTCAGTTTTACCATCCTCACCACCTCACTGCTCTCTTCTGAAATGTTCTTAACAAATCTTCATCTTTTTCTTTTTAAGATTATTTTTGTGTCGTCATTATTTGATAAATCTAACATGGGGTTTTTACAGTTATACTGTATCCCTGGATGACTCGTTATTCCTTATCTAATCATTTCAAATGTCACCTGTCACCCAGATAGACCTCTGATGTTGTTCATGTCTCCCACAGGCCGCCATGTGACTGCTGCTGAGGCACTGCAACTTGGCATCGTGGATCAGGTTACTGATCACAACACTGTGGATGCAGCTGTGAAGTTTGCCCTGAGTGTTGCAGGTGAGACACAGAAAACGGATAGCACAAGGTACCCACTGGTATGAAATACACTCTCCCTTCACTGGTTTAAAAATGGACTCAGTGGAAGGAAGAAAAAATCCTCCCAGAGCAGTTATTTTTGGGCTAGTCCGACATCAAGAAGTGCTGGCATGTAGGTTTATGGAAGTTAAAGCTTTCCAGGAATGATTTCTCAGTCTGTGTAAAGGCTAACCCATCCAGATTTGATACTGATGTTATAATACTGACAGACAACACTAGCAGGCTCAAATGAAATGAAAAATAACACATTTCAGATTGATTTATTGTACTCTCCTGTGCAGAGAATGATTTTATTATGCAGCAGGGATATTTATATAAACTTATATTATATAATATTTTGACATTTTGGGAGATATGCTTAATTGTTTTTCTTGTTGAGTTAAATCAGAAGATGTACAGATATGTCATTCTAGAGTACATTTTGTGATTTACTTTTAGAAATCCAAGAAAAAAGGTCATTCCTCCGGAGTCATGTTTCTTCCATGTTTCTATTTCAGGTCAGTCAGTGGAGGCTCGTCGTATAAGTACTTATCCGTGTCCACGTCCATCTGATTTGGATGCTCTGTTTGAGGAGGTGATGCAGAAGGTGCGTCAGAGTGCCCGTGGAGCTATAGCACCAGTTGCATGTGTCCAGGCGGTACGAGCGGCTGCCACCCTGCCGTACGCTCAGGGCATGGAGAGGGAGACTGAGCTGATGGCCACTCTGGACGACTCAGGCCAGGCCCGCGCCCTGCGGTACTCTTTCTTTGCTCAGAGAGCTGTTGGCAGGTGGAGGATGCCCAGTGGAGCCCGCTGGGACACAAGCAAGCCCAGGCCTGTACATAAAGCAGCCGTCATTGGTAAGAGCTTTGGGCTTCTATTTGTCTGATCTTTCAATCAACACAAGCACATTGACTCATCATGTATGGGGCATCTCCAAATTCACGTTGCCTATGGAAACTAATCCCTCATTTATAGTTCAGCAGCTGAGAGTAAATGGATGAACTCTCTCTTCCCTGCAGGGAGGATTGGATGTATGACAATCTGGATATGTGAAGCTCAGCAGCTTTACTTGTTATACTTGCATATACTGTCATTTTTCTTGGCCAGAAATGTCTATGATGTGTGTGACTGGTGCTTGTGAGGTTATATTTCTTTAGTCACCATGTGATGTTGTCTGCAAAGGTCTCGGCACCATGGGGAGAGGCATAGCAGTGGCCCTGGCTCAGACAGGGTTGTATGTGGTCGCCGTGGAGACCCAGGAGAAGCAGTTGATGGAGGCAAAGCAGGCAGTTTCTGGCATGTTGGAGCGAGGAGCTAAGAGAAGCGGGGTGGCTCCTGGCCTTGATAGGATCAGTTACAGCCAGAACATCCAGGCTGTAGCAGACGTCGACCTGGTCGTCGAGGCTGTGTTTGAGGACATGGCCCTGAAGAAGCAAGTATTCCAGCAGCTGTCTGCTGTTTGTAAACCAGGCACCTTCCTGTTCACCAACACTTCTGCACTAGACGTGGACCAGCTGGCCTCTGAAACCCGCAACCCAGAGCTGGTGGTCGGGATGCACTTCTTTGCCCCAGCCCATGTCATGAAGCTGCTGGAGGTGGTGTATGGGCAACGGTCCTCTCCTCAAGCCGTGGCCACTGCCATGCAACTGGGAAAGAAAATGGGCAAAATCAGTGTGGCAGTTGGCAACTGCGATAGCTTTGTGGGGAACCGCATGATGAAGCCACACGTCCAACAAGCTTTCTTCCTGTTGGAGGAGGGAGCTTCACCTGAGTTGGTAGATGGAGCACTGGAGGAGTTTGGTTTTCCCATGGGTGCGTTCAAAAGGGCCGATCTCTCTGGGCTCGATGTGAGCTGGAGAAACAGGAAGAGAGAGGGGCTGGCGGAGCCTGGCATGTCATCAGGGCCGTCAGCTAGAATCCGACAAGGCAGCAGGTACAGCCCCCTGGGAGACCTGCTCTGTGAGCAGGGTCGGTTTGGCCAAAAAACAGGCCGGGGATGGTACCTGTATGACAAACCTGGCAGTCGGGTCGCCAGGTCTGACCCCTGGCTGCACAGCTTTCTGGAGGAATACCGAGCCCGGCATGGCCTGGTGGCACGCAGAATAGACCACCAGGAGGTGCTGGAGCGCTGCCTCTATGCTCTGATCAATGAGGGCTTCCACATCCTGGAGGATGGAATAGCTGCAGCACCCGAAGACATCGATGTCATCTATGTGTTCGGCTACGGCTGGCCCCGCCATCGTGGCGGTCCCATGTTCTACGCCAGCATGGTGGGGCTGGCAAAGGTCCTGGAGAGGCTGGAGCACTACCACCAGGCTCACCCTGATGTGCCCTCCCTGCAGCCCAGCAGCCTCCTCAGGAGGCTGGTGGCCAGCGGCAGCCCACCTGTCCAGAAGTGGAGGGAAGTCATTGAGAAACCCCACAGCCAGCTTTAAATCTCAAACCTTTCAGCTTTAATCTCTTTATTCACTTTAATAATGAGGGTCTTATACTGTGATGAGCAGTGAATTGACTGCACTGATATTGTACATTATAATAATGCTGATCTTTTTCTAATAAATATGTGATTATGGATGATATTGCAGGAGGCTATTGTGGTTTCTGTGTTTTTTTTTGTCTCCCTCGTGTATGTAAATGGGGGGGGTGGTCAAAATACTAGAAACATCTCTCAATTTACTGCAACTACAGGACTCAACGAAATACGTCTCTAACAACAGAATTGAATATGACAATCTTTACAACGATTGGATGTAAACAAAATCTACTGAAATACAATGATGTGAATATATTGTTTAACTCTGTAACGACCAATTTGTATAAAGACCCCCAGATCACAATCTACAGTTAAATATTTTTCAAATGTGATAAATCAAAAAATTTTGCATGCAAAAGAGATGATGTCCTATATTGGGTTTGTTTTGTTATTAAATAATAATGTTTAATAAATGTTCGTATACTTTTTATTGTATGCACAATATGTAATACAAATGTATCATTTGATGCCTCAATAAAGACCTGTTATGTCTTCATGAATTGATTTTTTTTTGTGTGATTTATACTGTCCAATTTGTGAAGGCAATTGTTTCATCAGTGAAATTCTTCTCTGGAGGAGAAAAATGAAACCTCTTCTATACATGTGTGTGTCTTTGGTTTCTGTTTTTCTGCTGACTCCGCTGCAGCGGTGACAAGAGGAAAGCTGAGGGAGACACAGCACTAAACTGCTTTTATATAAATCAATGGCTCACTCTCAAAGAAATCTCACACCCCAGCAATGAGCAGATGTTGGGGTTGCCATCTAGTGGCTGAAAGCTCCAAATTTAGCAGCTGGATTATACAGTAATGATGCTCCATTTTGTCTGCAACTACACAATCTCTGAACCTTTCATTGTTTAAAAGCAGAGGACCAAAAATAATCATGATTTAAAGGTTCCATATTATAAAAATGAGATTTTCATGTTTTTTTTTATTATAAAGCAGGCTTAAGTCCTATATAAATACTGTGAAAGTATCGAAACACTCAATCCACAGGGAAATACACACAGCCCGTATTCAGAAACTCTGCATTTGAAACAAGCGTCACAAGCCATTTGTGATGTCACAAATATACAATATTTAGACCATTTCACAGTTTTTAACGTAAACATTCTAAATGTGTCCAAGTTTATTTCCTGCTGCAGTGTATGTGAATGACATCAGCTGACAGGAAGTAAACATGGACCCAAACTGTTGCCTAGCAATGCAATTCCGTTGAAATGCACTAAAACGGAGCGTTTCAGACAGAGGGTAAATACAGGTATATTCAGGCAGAGAGTATAAGAAACAAAGTTTTTTTTAACATTACAGAATGTAAACATGTTCTAGTAGAAACACAAAATACAAGTATGAACCTGAAAATGAGCATGATATGGGACCTTTAAGAATCCATATGGAATATTACCAAGGTTACATAACTAGCACATATTCAGAAAAATGTGGCCTATATTTGTGAATATTATTCAGGTGAACTGGAGTATTTCTTTTAGACCCTGGTGTTTTTTTTTTTGAAGTTTTTCCTGATGAAAGCCTTGGATGTGTGTTTGAAGTGCGCAGAGCAGAGCAGCTGTCTTTGTGTTGCTGGACTCCTCCCGTTGTGTGATGATGAAGTTCAGATGCGCGCCTCTGTTCCGTCCGCGCGTCACCAGCAGCGCGCAGAGGAGCTTCCCAACGCGACGCGAGGAGGGGAGGCTGGAGAGATGTGTGTAGATCACGAAACATGGGAGGCTTTCAATGTGATATTACACGCAGCTAATTGACGCTCTTCTACTTTTTTTTTTACAGGATATGTTTCCACCCTTTGTGTGAGCAGCTGTGCTCTGGAGACATCAGACATCCAGCAGTCTTGTCTTCCTCCCCCAGTTGAGAAGCTTCCTCCTGGGCTGCGTGGACCGTAAAACCTCGGTACTCCTGGTTATGTTGTAGTTCACTCTGGACGAAGCTTTTTTTTTTTTTTTTGTTTCATCCGGGAAATGTTGGCATGGCCTCATCGAGATCACAACAGTGTCCGAAGAGTGAGAAGTTGGACGAGGCGCAGGCTTTGGCCAAGAGCTGCGCCGGGAGACCCGACTTCCTTCCTTGTGATGGGCTCTCCATCTGCGCGACGCACAGCCACGGGAAGTGCTTCAAGCTGCACTGGTGCTGCCACTTGGGCTGGTGTCACTGTAAGTTCATTTTTACCTTTCTTTAATAGCTTTCTGTATTACCATAAATCTATATTACCATGTTGTGGATACAGAAGCATCTGTATAGTCTTACTGTGTATCTAAAAATGACAACATGAAGCAGATATGAACTCCATATGTGGCACTCAGAGTGAACATTTGCTGCCTCAGTGGTGTTAATCCATTTTTGATTGTTGTGGAAGATTGTGTATGTATGTGAAATTTATATGTTTGGAAAATTTGAATGTTATTAGTGTAACTCAAATATGATGTTGTATATAGTTATACAACATATTGTATATGTTTGTGATAAATTTAATATACTTGATTTCGTACCCCAGGAAGACTAGCTGGTGCCATTGGTATCAGCTAATGGGGATCCTTTTTAAATAAATAAATCCATTTTTGATAAAGCTTTTTGTATTACCTTAAATCTATCTTACTGATATAGTCATGGCCATGTTGTGAATGCAGAAGCATCTGTATAGTCTTATTGTGTACCTAAAAATGACAGCATGATATTAACTCCATATGTGGAGCTCAGAGTGAACATTTGCTGGCAGAAAGACTTCGTAATAGTAATATAAAGAACGATAAAGTGCATGCAGGGAGAAGGTTGTGGTGGATGAATGTGTCAAACTCAGGACTGGGGTTCGTTTTTTCATAATTATTTTCTGTTTTCAGTCTAAGTTTGGTTAGGTTTAGGCACCAAAGCTACACGGTTAGGTTTAGGACAAATATACATACAGTACATATACACATACAGTCTCTAGTGTGCCTGGGTCGTCTGCAAATAGTATTGTTGGCTACTGACACCTGGGTGCTAAGTAGAGCTGCAACGATTAATCAATTAGTTGTCAACTAATAAATTAATCACTAACTAAATTATTTTGATAATCGGTTTGAGTATTTTTTTAAGAAAAAAAAGGTAAAAATTCTCTGATTCCAGCTTCTTAAATGTGAATATTTTCTGGTTTCTTTACTCCTCTATGACCGTAAACTGAATATCTTTGAATTGTGGACAAAACAAGACATTTGATGACGTCATCTTGGGCTTTGGGAAACACTGATTGCCATTTTTCACCATTTCCTGACATTTTATAGACCGAACAACTAATAGATTAATCGAGAAAATAATCAACAGATTAATTGAAAATAATATTTAGTTGCATCCCTAGCACTAATAGATTCTGCCTTATTTAATTCAGGCTTGTTGTGGAAGAGAAGAAAGAGCCAGCCACATCATAATGGAGCTTCTCACCTTCACATCTCTTCCACTCAACATTTGCTGCCTCAGTGGTGTTAATCCATTTTTTTTAAATAAATCTTCCAAATATTTTAGAGTCTGTATTTATTGCAATAATATCGAGGTCAAACTTAAGAGTCACAGTTATCCTTGATCAGAGACGCCCTTTGTATGAATAGTTTATGTAGTCAAACAATGGAGTCTGCAAAATCCAGAAGCAGGGAAATAGATGTTTCAAGGTCCGGCTTGTGGTGTTTACTGCTATATTCTTCAGGTTTTGTTTTTTACTTGTTTATCTATCTGTGTTCAATTTTGATATCCAGCCCAAGTATGCAGCTGTAGTTCAGTGCAGGCCATGGAAATGTAGTGACTTAAACAGATTCCACCAATGCAGTCCTCCAGTATGTTGTTTGAATCTGTAGCTGTTATGTTAAAGTTAGAAATGATGATGGTGATATTACATTATTGTCAGACCAAGTCTGAAGTTTTTCCAGCTCCATTTTCAACATCAACACAGACAAAAAAAAATTAAAAACAGGAAATATATATTTAACATACCATTACAATCACTGCAGACAATATATTCAAGACCCTTAAATGTACATTTGATCTGCGATTAGGCTCCATATTTAATTTTAGGATTGACTGGTGCACAAAAGAGTGCTTCAGTCCAAAGGCACAGATTATTATAATTATAATAATGTTGAGTTGAATTATTTCTGTACGTGCATGCATCTGCTGTAAATGATAACTAATTCAAGTTTAAAGGTATTTAAGAGTGAAAAACACAAGAATAACTAAAATAAATCTTAATTTTCAAGAAGGCCGATGTCTAATGCCTGGTTATGTGCATCTGTCTGTCTTAAGAGCGTGTAAGTTATGTAAAAGAATCAAAAGGAGTGCACAAAAAAAATCGAATACTTCACTGTTAATGGAGATACTTAGAAAAATGCTCGTTGACGTCACACTTGAGTCATCACTTTCATTTCTGCTTTTTAAGGTTGAGTCTTGTGATATTTTTCTTACCGTCATCATATCTTATAAAAAAGACCAAAAACCAACAATGAATTGATTCATTCCTCTGTGCCATAGCCCATTTTAAACACGTCATATGTTCATCATTATGAACATGGGCACTGTAGATTATTTTGAGTCAATCCCACATACACAACCCAAGTGCTGTGAGTACGTTGTAGAGCACCAAGTGTGTATTAATCCACAGCTGAAAATAGTCCCCAACAAATGCACTATTTATTCCTGTTTGAGTTATGTTTGCTAAAAACGACAATGCCCAGCTGTTAAAGGAAATGATTTAGCCTTATTTAAAAATGGATCTGTATAGTTGTGACCTAAATTTAAAGATTTACATTTTCCATAGAAAGAAATGGGCCTGGGGCTGAGTGCTAGAGATGGTGTGTAGGGATGAAAGTACTGAGACATTAATTAATATACTGGTTTGGTCTTTTCATGGGACTTATTGAGCGGTGCAGGAATGAGTCCTAAAACCTGGAAATGAGGTAGCATTTAAGCATTTCCGGTTCCCTCGTCTGGAGGTCAATTGGTATTTAGTTAGATGACTGAAATAAGGTCTGTGGTTAACACAAGCTTAAGAGATTTTAACATTTTGTTCTACGACAAAAAATACATCAATAAATATCTCACTTGGGAATTTTGAAACTTTTACGTGTCTTAAAAAAGGCGGTTGCTGACAAGTGGCTAAATGAGACTACTAAACGTCATCACGCCGAATTGCTCGCCTTTTGCAGCCTCCTTGTGTATACTTGCGCTCTTGCGACCGCGGTTTAGTTCGTTTATAGCCTAACGTTAGCTTTTTACTTCTGCCGATTTCATTTACGCTTCAAAAGCATAAAAGTGGTGTTAATTTTTGGAGATTATCTTGATGAACAAAACATGTAAGTATCATAAACGTTTGTTTGCCACAAAGCTTATTTTCTGCAATAATCCAAAACCCAATGGAAAAATCTCATTGGCTTTTTGTCAAGGTAACCAGGGCGATGCTAACTTCGTGGTTGGCTTACAAAAATACATAATTCCTGGAGCACTCTGTTGACAATATGAAAAAATTAACATCATTATCCTTTAAATTATGACCATTGACTACAAAATCAATACAAAGTCAAGCAGTTAGTCAAGTGCAGCAGCTGATAGTCTTCAGCTACAGGCCAAATATATGAAAATATTAACTGAAATCAATATTATTAACACCATATAATCAATATCATTTCTACTGACTGTTGAATTGACTGAATAGAGTACAAGGCAGCAGCTCCACTCAAACATGGACAATTTTCTTTTCACTCTGTGAAGTGACATTTTCACCGCCCATGCACCTCAGTCACTTTCTCTCCATTTGAACCTTTCTCGACCTGACACTTTCACGCCACCGCAGAGCCACAATAGCCGTGCCTGAAGCTGACAGGATGTCCGTCTCTTTGTGCTGCCCTAATTTATCCCATCTCTGGCTGCCCTGAAAATCCTCAGATCAGTGTAAAACACAATCACCCTGCACCACTCAGTCAGGGCTTATAGTGTGCAACTGCACAAGTCACATTGTAATCTTTGCCATGTAATCATTGGATTTAGATGCCCGCCTCTGTCCAGAACGAGCCAAGTGATTTGAAATATCTGATGTGGCAGAAAAATGATGAATTCTCTCCGGTGTTTATGATGAGCCACAACTGGGATTTATGTTTCTCAGCAAAGCCTGTTCAGTGTTACATCATTTGTAAACATTTAGACTTGCTCCTCCTTTCTGCTTTGAAATATTCATCACTCTGGCTGAAATTGTGCTGCACAATGGACATGGAGCACTTTGTCCCCATGATTTAATCGGAGTGTTTATTTGCACTCGGGTGAGAATAGTCACACGGCAGCTATTCTGCTATTTACACCCGGCCAAGTTGAATATGCTACTTAATTTAACAGTAGTTAGCTGCGTGTGAAACTCCTTTTCTGTTGTGACGGATAGCTGCCAGAAAGCCCTCTCTGGCAGAAAGATTTAGTAGTAGTAGTAATATAAAGAGCGATAAAGTGCATGCAGGGAGAAGGTCGTGGCGGATGAATGTGTCAAACTCAGGACTGGGTTCGAGTTCCACGAGAAGCCTATTTTCACATTTAGTTGATTTATTTTCTGTTTTTTTTTCAGAATTATTTTCTGTTTTCAGTCTAAGTTTGGTTAGGTTTAGGCATCAAAACTACACGGTTAGGTTTAGGACAAATATACATACAGTACATATAGTCTAGTGTGCCTGGGTCGTCTGCAAATAGTTTTGTTGGCTACTGACACCTGGGTGCTAATTAGAGCTGCAATGATGAATCAATTGGTTTTCAACTAATAAATAAATCACTAACTATTTTGATAATCGGTTTGAGTATTTTTTGCCAAATTCTCTGATTCCAGCTTCTTAAATGTGAATATTTTCTGGTTTCTTTACTCTGCTATGACAGTAAACTGAATATCTTCGAGTTGTGGACAAAACAAGACATTTGATGACGTCATCTTGGGCTTTGGGAAACACTGATTGACATTTTTCACCATTTTCTGACATTTTATAGACTAAACAACTAATCCATTAATCGAGAAAATAATCAATAGATTAATTGAAAATAATATTTAGTTGCATCCCTAGCACTAATACCATCTGCCTTATTTAATTCAGGCTTGTTGTGGTAGAGAAGAAAGAGCCAGCCACATCATAATGGAGCTTCTCACCTTCACATCTCTTTCCACTGTAATTCACAGGCTCCCCTCGCAGGACACTCTTGCACCACAGTGAGAATAAACCAGCTCAGACTGCTGAATCAGGCAGAAACAGGACACCCAGTGAGAAAAGTATAGCACTGCTTCTGCATGCGACGCCCACCTGCTCTTCCTGGCAGGCGTCACGCTCTTTCTAGCAATACATAATAACGCTGGATGCAAAAGGGTGAAAATGTTTTAACACCCCTTATCTTGTCACGTTTTTAT
>CAKAOI010049975.1:0-27265 GCA_916701655.1 Sebastiscus albofasciatus
AAACTAAAATAGAGCCAGGCGACACGTCACTCAGCTTGACGCACAGCAGCGTATCCTCATACTACAGTTCGTGTGATTTCTTATTAAAAGTTATTCTTCAGTTTTCGTATGTTTTCCTACAAATGTCCAGCAACACGTGATGCGCATGTCAATTTCCACTCCAGTCTTTTCAAAATAAAACTACTTAGTTAGGTTTAGGAAAAGACTGACTCAGTTAGGTTTAGGCAACAAAACCACATAGCAAGCTTTAGGAAAAGATTGTGGTTTGGGTTAAAATAACTTCACCTCAACCTCCTCCCTATGTGGCGTTTGTCGCTCCTTGTACTTCCTGCTTCACAATTACGTGGATATGAACATATGATCTGATTTTGTTGGATATTTACAAATTACAGTGTAATACTTGTTCTTAGGTATAGCTACGAATGGTGGACATCTTCATTGGGAAAAACTGACACAATCTGATGTAGGCTCGTTCACATCGGGTCCAGTGAGGAAGCGGTGTGAGAAAGTGACGTGTTGGAAGTTCAAGGTTTTCACCTGACAGTAACCATAATTATCAAGTAACCACTGACCGTTGGCTGTTTTTCACACTATCACCGTGGCAGCTCAGAGGAAGTGTGGAATGATTATACTTCACTGCAGGGAGCGTGCTTCAAGCATTGGGGGTTTTATTGGGGAGAGGTCTGGGAGGGCCGGGTGTGAAATGTGCTGGGGTATGTGTGTGTGTGTGTGTGTGTGTGTGTGTGTGTGTGTGTGTTTTACTGTGTGTGTTACAGCGCCCGTCAGGTCTGTTACTTCAGGTCTGTGGACGCTATGCTTTGCTGGTGCTGTTACTACTGTTGTGTGTGTGTGTGTGTGGTAAATTAACTTCTGTCTCCTTCCATTTAGTCTTGGGGCTAAACGTACATGACAGCCCCTCACTGTTGCAGCTGACCTCAACAGCCAACAGCCTCCAGCTTCTGATCCCAGACCAGCAGGACTCCTCTTCTCAGCGCAGCAGGGAGAAGCAGCTACTGAGACTGCAGTCACACACTTTAAAGGTCAGACAGACGAGGTTCTGTTCAGGTATCACTCCAAGTTTCAAATGAGACTTTTCTGTCGCTCATCCCAGATCAACAGAAGCCATCATATACAAAAATATTACAAAGTAGGGCTGCACAGCATAGTGTAATAGAAACTTTATTCATAACATTGATATTCGAACTGTTATCATTAATAACTTAAAGAAACATTACCTTCCACCCTCTCTTCCCCCGTCTCTCAAACACACACATAGAGCGAGTGACGTGGCGCTGCGTCCGTCTTTGTAATTGCCTCAGTCCAAAAGTCAAAATTTACTGAGAAAAAGAGAGATGTCATCATTTTCAAAATTCACAACATTTATTTATCTAAGGGGTCAGCAACCTTTACTATCAAAAGAGACATTTGAGGCAACAAAAAAACAAAAAAGAATCTGTCTGGAGCCGCAAAGCATTTGAGCATTGTAATGACGGTAACACATTTTATGGTCTAAGTATATATACTGGAAAAACAAAGTTGGGAAACTTGTGTTTGGTCGATTATTTCTCTGTTGTATCAATGCTAATGCTCATTGTATTTTACATCGTTGGAAAGCCTGTTTATTTACCTTCGCAATGATGTCCCACTTGTAAGGATCATGCATTTGTGGGATGAGCAGCACAGCTGATTATGTGGGTAGCACCCAAGAAAAATGTTCCAAAATGCTCTGCCAGTGGTAAACAGTGTATTGTCATAAGGCTACCAGGAAGCCTGCAATGACTGCCCTTCATCGTCAGGCCCGTTTGCGCTGGTGTCGACAATACAGACAATGGAACCTGAACATGTGGGGGAATGTCATGTTCAGTGATGAATCCAGGTTCTGTCTGCCAAAGTTGGATGGCAGGGTCAAAGTATGGAGACGACGCGAAGAATGCTATGCTGATTGTTGCACCGATAGAGTAACGGCTTTTGGTGGTCGGCATCTCCATTACTGACAAAACAAGGCTTGTCATCATTGAAGGCCATCTCAATGCAGTGAGCTATCGGGATGAGATTCTGCAGCCAGTGGCAATCCCATATCTCTACAATCTGGGACCTAACTTCATCCTCCAAGATGACAACGCCCCCACAGAGCCAGGGTTATCACAGACTACCTCCACAATGTGGGAGTAGAGAGAATGGAACGGCCTGCCAAGAGTCCAGACCTCAACCCAATTCAACACTTGTGGGACCAGCTTGAGTGACCAACACAACCACGCTGGCTGACCTGCAACGAATCCTGGTTGAGGAATGGAATGCCATCCCACAGCAACGTGTGACCAGGTTGGTGACCAGCATGAGGAGGAGGTGCCAGGCTGTTGTGGCTGCGTATGGATCTTCCACCTCTACTGAGGCTCTTGACGGTGGATTAAATGAATAAAGTGTAACATAGCCAATATGTCTTGTTTGTTCCTTGTTACTGAAAGAGAGTCCAATCATCCAATCCACCAAACAACTCAAAACAAGAGTCAATTCCAACAGGAGAATACACTGTTTACCATTGACGGAGCATTTTGGAACATTTTTCTTGGGCGCTCCCCACATAATCAGCTGTGCTGCTCATCCCACAAATGCATGATCCTTACAAGTGGGACATAATTGTGAAGGTAAATAAACAGGCTTTCCAACAATGTAAAATACAATGACCATTAGCATTGTAACAACAGAGAAATAATCCACCAATCACAAGTTTCCGATCTTCTTTTTTCCAGTTTAGTATATAAGTCTAATGCAGTGAGGGCCAAAGAGCAAATGTACTCCGGAGTATTAGGGCCACATTGAGGGAAACAAAATCAGGGATTTCCAGAATAAAGTTATAATATTACGAGAAAAAAGTTGTAACATTACGAGAATAAAGTTATAACTTTAAGAGAAAAAAAAATACTACAACTTTTTTCTCTTAAACTTCTGACTTTATTCTGATAATATTACGACTTTTTTTTCTCGTAAACTTCTGACTTTATTCTCATAATATTTTGACTTTCTTTCTCGTAAACCTTTGACTATTTTCTCGTAATATTATGACTTTATTCCCGAAATCTCAGATTTTTTTTTTTTCCTCAATGTGGCCCTAATACTCTGTCATACCCTTGTACAATCGCACATTAGACCTACAACAATGATAAATAAAAATGAAATTGTAAACAAAAAAAAGTTATTCATTTAAATGTTTAGAAATCCACAGGGAGCCACTGGAGAGGAGCTGAAGAGATTAATGTGGCTCCAGAGCTGCAGGATGCAGACCTCTGGTCTAACAAAATATTCTGTCCATATTTGTTGGTGTTAAGCCTTTCAAAAACAACATTTTCACTGTGGTCAAAAACTGTTTACTCTCCCGCACGCACCTGTAATAATGGGGTGGTCCAGGTGGGAGGAGGGGAGGGTGGTGGGGGGATATTTCTTCATCCAAAGTTGGGGAATGACAGAAAGTTTGAGAACCCCTGGTCTAAAGTAAAATGTCTGAAGTTTCTTTAATTGTCAGTTTCCCCTTTATGTCATTTAGTCATGGCATTACGGTCAGTTTAATAATCTTAAAGTCCGACTCTGAAGACCACATGATGACTCAAATTGTCCACAGCTGTAGCATCAGAGACTAGTTATAAAGACAAAACATAGACATAACATAGTGACCCGCAAAGAAAGAAACAGCATGAGGTGTCCCCAGTGACGTCTGGCTTGTTGTAGCTATGCCTGCAGGTATGTGCACTTAAAATAGATAAAGGGACACTTGAGATTGTTTTTGACACAAGGTGGTTTTACTCACTGGAACGGACATTCATACATGGACACCCTGTGGATGGAGATATACAGCTAACAGCTGATAATCCCATTTTACACTACCTGCCCAGCACCAAACAGCAGACAAAGTTAGCGAGTAGAAGCTACAGTATAGAGATATTTCCCTCACTCGGAATGAAAGCTAACATTAAGGTGAATACAGCTTGTTGCACAAATGGAAAAATAATCAAATCACTTCATGCCAAAGATTTTGAGCTTAGTGTCCAACAGCGCTGACTCCAAAAATAAAGTTGTGTCCAATTGTACACCAGCTTTTCAACCCGTTCTCACTCCCAACTTGCCAAATATCGGCGTTTGGTTAGTGCCCCTCGGCATCGGAAACCGATGCATGGAGGTACCCTTTAGTAACAGTATGTGACGAACCGGGCTTTCAACTAACTCCAATGTAAACCCACCGGCGTTATGCGACGGTCGGAGCAGGTGACATATAGTACTGTGTTTGGATGGGTCAAACAAACAAACAAAAGACTTTCAACCAGGAGGCCGGTTAAAAGTAACATTGAATTGTTTCGTCACGTCAGTCGCTAGTCTCGTGACTCGTCAGTATCGTCAGTCTCATGAGTCGCTAGTCAGTGAAGTTAATGTCAACCGCGACCGTTACCTAACCCTACATAAGTGGTTGTGTTGTCTACACCTCACTTCCTGTGAATAACTGAAGTTTATTTTGAAAGGAAACTATGCATGTAACAAGCGTATATTGACACACCATCCCCGGTCCGTCCAAAAGTAACGCAAAAGGATTACCCCGTGCGTCGGTCTCCGATGCCGAGAGTGGCACTGACCAAGCGGTGGTATTTGACAAGTTGAGAGTGAGAATGTGTTGGCAAACAGCACAGGAGCACTGAGACGCTATTTTGCTTGCCAGCCCAGTTACAGACCGTGCATTTCACCCATGGCGGATGTTTTAAGATACATGGTTTGCTTTTGTCTTGTTTGTACAGGTTTATCAAAAAGTCACGCAATACTTTCGTGAATCCGTCCCTCAGTCTGCTGTGTAGTCATTCAGGCACACTGTTAACTCCACATTTAATACACCCAAAATATCTAGAATGGGAGTTAAATACCATTGACTGCACCACTTCTTATGGTACAAAATGAGACTTAGAAACAATGACGGTGTGAGAAGTTAATAATGCTCTTGAGCAGCTTGAATTCCTCTGTAAACAGTCCCACTGTAGGTCACGAGCAATGGATGGCAGGCCAAGGTCAAGTAAACAAGTTAACTGGATTCCTTCGGTTCCCCAAACAGTCGGTCGTTGGCCACCTGCTGCTAATCTGCACGGCTACTGGGCCTCTGGAAACATAATAGTTTCTGTCACTGATACTCCGTCTGTATGCAGGAACACGTTTAATTCACCATGGTCTGCTTACAGAAAAAGTGTGTTGTGCATCATGCATACACATGATTTATAAAACATGTTTCATGCTGTTTGCTTCCTCACTCATCTTTGGCAATAAACTTCTTACACAAAGATACACACCTACACACACACACACACTCACAAAGATCTAGTGCTCCAACCTTGGCTGACGTTCATCAGCTGGACGCTGTGCTGCTGCCTGTGAAAAGGGAGATTCCCAAAGTACAGTGTGAAATTAGAAAGCAAGAAATAAGGTAATGTCAAAGGAATGTTTAACCATAACATCAGGCCTGTGGAGGGAGGTGCTGACTAATTGTGTATATGTCCCACAGTCCAGTGAAGCATAAAGATAATGGCATAGCTTGACAACGATGGACAAATTAAGGCATAGGAGTTAAAAAGGGAAACGTAGTTAGACTGCATTCATAAATCATCTGAAGTCAAATTTACAATGTTTTGAACTATTTTAATTCTTTCACTTGAACCCCGTCAGACAGATTTATTGAAACATAGTGTTATATCAGGTGGTGATGTCACGGCGTGGCACGAGAACAGTCCTTGATAAGCTGAACCGCTCGGCCTGCCAGTTCTCAGAGATGAAAGGAAATCTTGTCCACAGATCAGTGAGTCCTGCCGATCTCTGGTTTGTTGCTGAGGTCAAGGCGGCTGGCCGTCTCCCACAGCTGGCCCACACAGCGCTCTGCACTGGACAAAAGTTCCTGGCAACACACATTAAAGGAAAATTCAGGTATTTTTCAATCTTAAGGGTCTTAAGGCCTGGCCACTCCAGCATTTAAAACGGCTAGAGTTCGTCAGCTCATTTCAATGGAATCACCACAATTTGTGGATTTGCCGGCAAGGGACAAAGTCAAATATGCACAATTTTTTCACATTGAATTAAACTTTGGTGAACTTTGACCCATGACTTTGTGCTGTTGAACAATATCAACCATCTCGTTAGTGCTAACCTTTGAGGGAACAGAGAGGTGGAGAGTCCAAAATGGTGGAAGCTATTGTACTTTTTTTAGCTGTGCTGCTATCCACTTTTATTCAACCACCTCTGTAGGAGAGTAAACGGCAAACTAACTTGTTAGATTAAAGAGCTTTATTTTCCCCCTTTAATAACTCTTTATTGAATTAAATTCTAAAAACTAAATGCTATGGGAGACTGTAAACTGTCCTGTAGGCCTACAGAAAGAAATAGAAGCTGTTGTGACTGACTAGCGCTAGCATGGCTGGATTAGCAGTTAGCTCACCAGCTGCAGTCGTTGGCCTACTAGCCCTGCCAGTAGTCACTATGTCACCAAGCCGTGCAGATTCATTTAGCTCTGGCATTCAGTTCTGACTAATGCATGCTAACTTTGCACTTGGCTTTCGGACATGCAGCCACTTTCCCAGGAAAAGTCTCCACCGCACATTTAGTTTAGTTTAGCAGGTTGTCAGCTGTGTGTCTGCCCGGATTAACTTTAGCAAGTGCCCAACAAACAGTGTGTGTATTTGTGCTACGTTAGCAGCTCTAGCATTGCCGGTGGCTTCGTGCTCGCCGCCGCTGCCACACACAGTCTGTCAGCGCAGCGAAACTTTAACGAGTGTCCGACAGACCGTGTGTGTGGCGGCGGCGGTGAGCACGAAGCCACCGGCAATGCTAGAGCTGCTAACGTAGCACAAATACAGCGGCGGTGTTATAGCTGTGAACGTAGCTGTGTGTGTACAGTTTATTTGTCGATGAATAAATGCTACAACTCGGTGCCAACTTTCTGTATCCTGCAACTCCGGCTCCGCCGCTTAAGGTGGGCTGTTAAAGCTTCAGTAGGCTGTATATTTTTGGCATCATTGGGCAAAAAATCCATAATAACCTTTCAGCATATTGTAATTCAAGTGTTCTGAGAGAAAACTAGACTTCAGCTCCTCCTCATGGCTCTGTTTTCAGGCTTTAGAACATCTAGCCTGTGATGGGAGACTTTGACCAATCACAGGTCATTTCAGAGAGAGCGTTCCTATTGGCTGTGCTCCGGTCATGTGACCAGAATCTGGTGTTCCTTCACCAGATTTCACAATGGCAGCGGCGTCACAAACTTTCTCATTTCACAGCTAAACCGTGCACTACAAGATGATTCTGAAAACATCTGAGGAGAGAAATAGACATTAACATAACAGAATATTGATTCATATTTGATCAGCGCTGCCTAGTTTGACCGTTTGGTCGGAGTTCGCGAGTGATTGACATCCGGCTCTCATAGACAGCAGCTGGACAACAGATGTCAGATCAGCTCTGACTGCTTGTTTTCCTCCGGTCTGTGAAATCTTGCAGATGCCGTTAGGAGCACCGGAGGACACAGAGGAACATGATTTTTTGTTTCATGAACTACTGTCACGATATAGCGACCGTTTCATAAAAATAACTTTTGTTAATCATATTTGCTCCAATCTCGCCTACTTCAACTTTAAGGTGGACCAGCTTTTCTCCTTAAAGTGACGAGCCGCTCCTCTGAACCGCTCAGCTTTTTAATTAATTTGTTAATATTTCTTTTAACCGTTTAATGTCGGTTAACGGTTAAACAGTTAATTATTGACATCCGTAGTTGTGACGCAATCGCGGTGACAAGATCTGTCAACAGACAGACATATAAACTCCTGGCAAAGTACTGAAAACGGCCTCTGTGGTAGTTCCTGCTACAGTAGGTGTCTCCAGGACCACATTTAGCCATGATGACTCTCACAGACAGACTCACAAGGTGAAAACAATACCTGCCTCACTTTGGCGGCTGGTAATAATGTATCATTGATTTAGGTTTATTTGGGACTCGCACTGCTTCCTCAGATGTAAATTGTTTTGTCGCACATAGAATAGCTGACACTGTAAGTGCATAGTTTGCATGACTTATAGTCAAAATGGCCACAATTATGAGAAAAAGACTCAGGTTTAAAAATGCTGGAATTACCTTTAAAGCTGCTGTTGAGCTGGACTTGAGATTCAAAGCACTCCATTCAGAAGCTGAAGAGGTCATTGTTTGAAGTGGGCTGTGCAAGAGAGACTAGATTCCTGCTCACATTTGATGTATGGAGCATACATCCTTTAAGTGGCTCCCTGCTCTACGCTGTGAGCTCTGGAAGTGGGTGCCTAAACCCCCCCGATTATAAATAACTGTCTCCAACCAAAGTCTTTTTCACACTATTCTTTGCAGTATAAACAACTTCTTCTTCCACGGGATATACAGTACAGCGGTAGCAGTTACACCTTTGCTTTCCTAGATAATTAAAAGTGGTTGAGCTGGAAACACTGGCGTGTTGTCCTCAAACACTACCCCCTTCAGAATTCAATGCTGAAAAACGGCCTAGTTGTGTTGAGGGCACTATTCATTCAGTGCTATTCGTGTTTTTCCTTTTCCATGAAATATCAGCTCTACGTTTCTCTCCATCCTGTTGGCCGCTGCCTTCTGTATGCTGTCAGAGCAGTGGGCGTCGAGGATGGCGGACGAGAACGTATGAATGCCGAGCTTTGTATGCTGGCATGTGTGGGCTGCGATCGCCTCTAGTCTTACCGTTTAGGTGGAGGCGTGAGAGGGGAAAAAAAACATAGGGTTCGTCTTACTACTGCTGGATAAAAACCTTACTTTTATTAGGGAATTCCTGACATTTCCAGACTGAGTGCTTATGATTTTCAAAACAGGTTCTGTTGAGCTCACATCAAAACGCAGGGAGGGGCTGGGAAAGTTCTAGGTTAAATCAAAAAGAAGTTATTGTAATTGGAGGTACAAGCAGTAGCAGCAGTTTGCATTTCACTGGTCAAAGCATTGGGCCTCTTGCTTCAGGAGGAAATTCAGGAGATGTAGGAGCAGAGAAAGGTCTGCGAAGGCCAATAATCAACATTGTTACTAATTGTCAGCGTGCATATTCAGGAGGCAGTATCTGTTTCATTCAACAGCCCTCCCGGGCCAGTTTTAAGCGAGGGTGGACTCCCACGTGCCTCACCAGATCAATACACATCAGTTGGGGGACAAAGAGCGCCTTTTAGAAAACCAAAAATACCAAGTAGCGGCAATCCGAAGTGAAACAGAAGCGCTGCGGTGTTTGCTTTGGATGGGGTTTCACTGTTACACCACTCCCTCTGCATCTGAACCTGCTGCTAGAGGCGACGAGGGGGGGGGGTTGTTGGTGGAGGTTTATAGGATGGTCCTACAAACACAAACATGCACACTCTGAAAGGACCAACGCATTTAAGGGTGTTTCTGCAACTACGGGCATTTTTAAAGGTCCCATATTATGATCATTTTCAGGTTCATACTTGTATTTTGTGTTTCTACTAGAACATGTTTACATGCTGTAATGTTAAAAAAACCCACTTTATTTTCCTCATACTGTCTGCCTGAATATACCTGTATTTACCCTCTGTTTGAAACGCTCCGTTTTAGTGCATTTCAATGGAATTGCGTTGCTAAGCAACAGTTTGGGTCCATGTTTACTTCCTGTCAGCTGATGTTATTTACATCCACTGCAACAGGAAATAAACTGGGACACATTTAGAATGTTTATGTTTAAAACCGTGTAATGATCTATATATTGTATATTTGTGACATCACAAATGGACAGAAATCCTAACAGCTTGTTTCAAACACACTATTTCTGAATACGGGCAGTGTGTATTTCTCCGTATATTGAGCGTTTTGATAGTTTAACAGTATTTATATAGCACTTAAACCTGCTTTATAATATAAAAGACATGAAAATCTCACTTTTTACAATATGGGACCTTTAAGTCCCAGCAATGAAAATTTGGATTTTGGTTAAAATTTGCAGTGCTATTATTGATAAATATATGCACAGTGTTATTATCCATCTTGACATAAAAATAATTACTAAATAATGTGATTTAATAAAACTTATGAGGCATTTTTTTGGGTCCAAACACCGCTTTTGTTCATGTCCCACAACTGTGGTCTCAATGTTAAGATACGTAAAATTAGCTAATTCAATCATATTATGACATTATTTGAAATGAAATTGTTTCATATACAGTACATACCATATTAACATTATTTTTTTGTTTACAAATCATTTATATGATCTTTTTTCATCTAAATGCACCTGTCTCACACTTCTGAGTCTTTACCGCGACACTGAACAAATACCATAGTAAAAGGCTTATTCAAAGCCAAACAAGTTAGCAAGCTGGTTGCCTTCAAATGCGGTCGTGTTTACCGTGTTTACGAGATGAGTTCATATGAATGCCCCCACTCATGTCGTATTCACGACCTCGTAAGTGGAAAGTTTCTGAAAGCTCAGAGTTCACGAGTTGTGACGTGTTTGTTGACGTTGTCAGAAATGGCGGAGGCCTTGGAAGTTCATTTTTCGGGGCATAATAAGTTAATAGATTGTAGTTTTAGTCGTATGTTGTTTTTCTTGTTAATTTTATAATATGTCTGAAGAAATGTTAATATTCCCAATGACCTCATCTCTTTCCTCTGTCATTATATCTTTGCATTTACTGCATTATGTGACCCGCTTGCTAGCTTGCTAAATTGATAGCCTCTGTGGTTTCTAGATGCGTTAACATTGCCGTTGCTTTGCAGCAATTTTCATTTGAAGGCACCAAGTGAGCACACGGATAACAGGTTGGGCCACTCACATGGGTGACCCTCAAGATCAAGACAAAAACTTAAAGATCACCTTTTGTCCTAAAGTATTTATTGTGTGTCTTTACCATACAGCTTAGTGATTTTGTATTTTGAAATACATTTAAAAAAACCAACTTATTGTTACCTCCACCAAGGCTGAAGACCTTGGTGGAGGTAACAATAAGTTACTCTGATGGTTACTCTGATGGTTAAAATTAAAATTCATAGAGGTTGATTTTATTTAATTTTGGAGAGTCAACAGTGACCGTAGTTACAGAAACACCCTTAAACGTATTTTGTCCCCTTTTCTTTCTTTCTCTCTCTCACACACATGCATGCACACACACTCACACACAAAGGAAGGCTTTCTTCACTTTTGCTTTTTTAACTCTTCCTCTCATTAAAGCGCCTGCTCCACCCACAGCCTGGCCTGCTAGTACATGAGGGAATCAGTTGAGCGGTCAGGTTGAGCCCTATATGCAGTCAAGCATGACTTTGGCCCCAGAAGACCCTAAATTCTCAAGGCTGGACATTCCCATCTAGGGTGTTAGAAAGCAATGCGCGGGGTTTGGGATCACTTCAGTATTACATTTTAAAATTGGATTATGCGGGTTTAATTCACTTTGGTGACATCTTTGTAAGACGATCATCTCTGTGGTGGCTTTTTTATCTTATTTTCTCATTTCAGCTACCGTAGCCATAATAACTATCGATACTTTGCCAGATTCTTCTGGTTAGTGCATACAAGCCACTGTTGTTGCTGCTGGAAACATAAAACATATGACTTCCTGTGGGGTATTTTTCCTAAGAAAGACCAACCTGACACCAGATTTAGGAACAACAGTGTAAATGTTTTCATGAACTGGATATAGGTAGAATCACAGCTGTGTTACATCAGTCAGCAACAGAGAGCAGCATACAGCAGATTGGTTACGATACCTTATTTTGCGATACCATACGTTTTGATGTGATGTGATGCGATGTGATACGTTAGGATATGTTACAATGTGTTACAATATGTCACGATGTGTTACGATACAATACATGACGATATGATACAACTTTATTGTCAGTTTACACTCATATGCTCAGGAAAAATTCTGCAGGACAGATGCACATCATCTGATTGATGAACGATACGATGCGATACGATGCGATGCGATGCGATGCGATGCCATACCATACCATACAATACTATATGGTACAATACCATACGATACCATACGTTACGATACCATAGGTTGTGATACGATACGTTTCGATGCGATAAGATAAGATATGATGCAGTACGATGTGTTACGATGCGTTACGATACGATACGATATATGATATGACACAATGCGATGCCATACGTTACGATACCATACGTTGTGATAGGATACAAGACGATGCAATGCGATGCAATACCATACCATGCAATATCATACTGTACGATACCAAACGATACCATACAATACCATACAATACCATACGTTACGATACCATTGGTTGCGATACGATACGTAATGATGCGATACGATACGTATCGATGCGATAAGATAAGATACGATGCAGTACGATGTGTTACGATACAATACCATATATGAAATGACACAATGTGTTTTGATGCAATGTGATAAGTTAGTATATGTTACGATACATCGCGATACGTTACGATATGTTACAATATGATACAATACGATACAATACAACTTTATTGCCAGTTTACACTGAAATTCATTTTGCATCCTAAGGCAGTTCCATTCAAGAAATTTACATACAGGTTAAACATACAGTTATACATACATGACACTTTTCGTAGACATTCAAGCACTAGGCTACGTTCCACCCTTATTTGTGTTGGGCAATGCATATTTAAATGCACAACTGGGAGACAAGGGACAATCTGTCTTATCTCTTTTTTTTTTCTTGTTCAACACTCAAACATTTGACCTTCCATCTCCATTTATCAGCACAACATATAAAGCACAAAATAAGCTCTATTGGTAACTGTTTGGTAAGTAGAGCACAGTGCAAATGTCAGAACAGGCTGTTACTTTGCCAGGAATCTGGCTGTTGTTCTGAGTTCAGACCAATGTTGTTCCCAGGAGTACCAGCGTCAGAATGAAAGTTCAAACGCAGGGCTGTTGCACTGAAAATGCACCTAAATGGCCAAAATAAGCTGAGTGCAGATAATAAAGGCTACTTAGTTTCAAACAAGGGTAAGGCTTTAAGGTTTTTTTTCCCATGGGAGTACAACGCAACGACAAAGCATCCGCCGCAAGATGCGTGCAAACGCCACGGTCACATGGTAAACATTATGCAGCAAGTGGAATGCTCATAAATGGAGAAATTGTGCAAATGGGTTGTTTTTATTCATGAATTTGGAACCATGTGTGTCACGGTTGCTGGACTCCTGGTTTAGGTTCAGGGTTAAAACTTTGCAGATGGGTACTGGCCCGATGGACTCTTCCTTTTCTCTCTGTCTGTCTGTTTCTCTTGTGCAAAAACCCTCCCCATCTGCCCCCTCCTCCCCCCCGATACTGTGAGAAAACGACTTTTATAGCTCAGTAACAGCACACCGAAATTAAAACAAATCTTGTTAAGGTTATTTTACTGATTATAAAAGCGGTGTTGCTGAAGTTAAGCAGTGGTTTCTCATTTTACTGGACCGTCTCTGCAGGATATACAGAACTCCAGATTGTTTAGTGTTGCATTTTGTGTACATCTGTATGTGAATGAGTGTATATGTGTGTATGTGTGTGGCAAGGGCCCCGGTGCTTAAACCCCTGCGGTTCCTAATTCATTCTACCTCACATCCCCATAAACATCCTGCTGCAACTCCCTCGTGGTTTGTTTATGAGCTCAGCCTCTTCAAACAAAGCCCACACAGGAGGTCGGTTTAATCTCGTACGGCGATGTGATTCACGGCAAAAAAGGCATCGCGTCATTCACACGGCGCGCCATCGCTGGCAGCTATTAAGTAGCTCACAAAGCCATAAAATAAAAGGAATAAAAACACCTCAGCAATTACGTAAAATGCAAAATAAAATGAAACAGGAGCATTTTTCTTCGTAGTATATGCCCGATTTTTGCTTTAATAGAGGCATGTGGCACTTAGAGTAAATTGGTGGCTTACACCCTGCATCTATTTTCCATTGGCACTGCATGATTTCCCTAATAATCCCCCTACCTTCTCTTATGCAAGGGCAATTTGTGGAGCAGCATGTTGCACATTGAACATGTCGTTCCGTTTTACAAAGCTTCTGAGACTAAACCATCTTCGTACCATCCTCATCCTCACAAACGCTGTGCTAATGCAGGGTTTCTTAGACAAACATCCGTGATGATAAGGGCCGGGGGGTAATGACTACAATGATAGAGAAATTGTTTCCCCTGCGCCCCGCCCGCCATCACTGGGACACCACTTCCAACAGTGCAGGAGAAAGGGGCCCGTACCGAGGTCGGAGTATTTATTTCTATATGTGATAGTGACGAGACATTATCTCGAGAAAATAAACAGCATCATGCCTGTGCTAGTGTCGGAGGGGATCAGATTCTATAAGCTTTTAAAGTGAAAGTACAATTAGAATCTTTACTATGAATTTGTGTTTTGTCGGCTATTAAATAAAAACTATAGGGCTGTCAATCAATTCAAATATTTAATCGTGATTAATCGCATGATTGTCCATAGTTAATCACAATTAATCGGAAATTAATCACACATATTTGATCAAAATGTACCTTAAAAGGGAGATTTTTCAAGTATTTAATGTATATATTTATTATTGTAAATCAATGAACAACACAAAACAATGTCAGATATTGTCCAGAAACCCTCACAGGTACTGCATTTAGCATAAAACAATATGCTCACATCATAACATGGCAAACTGCAGCCCAACAGGCAACAACAGCTGTCAGTGTGTCAGTGTGCTGACTTGACTATGACTTGCCCCAAACTGCATGTGATTATCATAAAGTGGGCATGTCTGTAAAGGGGAGACTCGTGGGTACCCATAGAACCCATTTACATTCACTGATCTGGAGGTCAGAGGTCAAGGGACCCCTTTGAAAATGGACGTGACAGTTTTTCCAGTTTGGAGTGTTATTTAGCCTCCTACCTGACAAGCTAGTATGACAAGGTTTGTACCAATTGATTCCTTGGGTTTTTGTAGTTTCATATGATACCAGGATCTTCACTACAACCTCCAAAAGATCGTATAGCGGCCAGGCCAGACGGATTTTTAAGAGGTTAATTAAAAAATGCAAGTTGTGTTAATGTGTTAAAGAAATTAGTGGTGTTGTAACAACGTAAACGTGTAATTATTGCGTTAACTTTGACAGCCATGGGACAACGTAAATAACAATCACCCTTAGCAGACTTTCTTACGTAATGTTACGTAGGATGCATAAAGTCAGTGTTTACTTTTGGTTTCACACGGGACACACACATCGGTGTCCTGAGTAAAGGTCCTGTGTTAGCGGGCTGTTCTTGCTTGTTATACTCATTATTATACCACATAACTTTCAATAACTGTCACTAGATATACTACGTCACTTGTTCTGTGCGTCGCTTGTTATACTACGTCACTTGCGCTGACCGAATGCAAAAACGTTGACGTATCTGTGGTTTACAGAAACGTACAATGCCAGCATTTTTTTTCCTGGCAACTGGGCTGGGATTTCCACAGCTCCCATGCAGGCAGTCTTATTATGAGAGCTATCACTTTCATCTTTCATGGTAAAGGGAATTGAAAATGAGTAAGTGGAAAATGGGCTTCAAAAAGTCCTCCACACGCTCTATCAGCAGCCTCCAGGATGATGAAATATAGGCTACGTTATTCCTTAGATTTCCTAGTTTCATATGATGCCAGTATCTTCACTCCATCTTTAAAACTGAGCCCACTACAAACCTAAAAAGTTGCATCAATGTGTTAAAGAAATTTGTGGCGTTAAAACAAATTTGCATTAACACTTCATTAATGCGTTAACTTTGACAGCCCTAAAAAATACATAATGTATTTTAAAGCTGCTCTGATCAAAATATTTCTAACAGCATATGTAATGTTCAGTATGTTACGGTCAGCAACGCTTGTAACTCGTTATCCTTGTTGAAATCAACCACTGGTGGTCAAGACTGATGTCGTTGGTTTTCTTCCTGAAAAGGTTCACGTGACGGGGCGTGACGAATCAGGGAAGGACACGTCATGACTGATGAGACCCGATCAAGAAGCCAACGTACATTTTGAACAGATAAAAAATATCGAACTAGATTAACTGTAGACAATCATGCAATTAATCGCGATTAAATATTTGTATTGATTGACAGCCCTAGTAAATAGTCAACTGTTTGCCAACAGGTTTGTCATATCAACTTTATAAGGTGATAATATGTCCACGTTTTGTTTACAACTTGTTGCAATGCCCCCTAGTGGCCAAACGGGCCCACACATTTTAACAATTTGTGTCGAGGCCTTGCTATGCTTTGAAAAGTCCCAAATATCTGTTCTAAGAATAGTTGTTGTAAATGATGGTAATCTGATTCAGCAGGGAAAGTCATCAGTTTTATTGTTACCAGAAAAGTGTTGAGTGACAAAGTATTTCCAGAAAATGTCTGACCACTGAAGCCGACTTCAGCAGTATTAGAAGAAATGAAACATAGCATTCATCATCCCTAATAGTGTGGTAACACCTTGATCATGGTCCAAGAACACAGCTCAGGTTGTGGATTATTACTGTAGGTTATAAGTCATAGAGGCTGATATTCTCCTCCATGCCTCTGCGTCACAAAGGAGGTGAATCAGTGGAGCCCCAGAGTTGAAGTTTCCAATAATCAACTTGTGTCCTGTGAGGAGGGGGGTTGGGAGGGGGGGACTGCAAGATTGAATGTATTTACATTACCTTTTTGGGAGGATGTGAGCGCGCCATTCCAAACTATTTCCTGTCAGCTTTTGACTCATGATAGTAACTCTGATGATTAAGTCTGAGTCAAAACAGGCTCACCGCAGTCACATTTACTTTTACGTTTTGTTTTTCTTTCTCTGACACGAAGCTGGCTTTAAAGTGAAGAACCTTTTTGTTGGAGGACTATAAAAGAATCTAGATATGTTTCAGAAACACTGGCTCCTGCTGTGTGTGTAAAGTCTGCATGAAGGCACTTTTGTGTGTAAAGGAGCCTGGGTTTGCTTAGGACTACTGTATGTTTGCTGCACACACACACTGCAGTGTGACTCATGAATGTCTTGTAAGTTACATGTGGCCCCGGGCATCTAAAGCCTCAGAAGGGACAAAATCAGCCAGTGAGTCCAGAGCAGCTTGACAGAAGTACACTCTCAAGACACCTCCCCCGAGGCTCAAGTCTTTTCTGTGCAGCGGAGCATACCGCACCAGCAGAGGCATCTTAAAGGTTCCTTCAAAGTGCGAAATAACAACTGGGGGTCTCCCATAATAGTTAAAGCAAACAAAGCACACTGACCCGCACAAATGTGAAATGCAGGCCAAGCCTTGAAGAATGTCAACACGGCAGCCGCAAAGCATCAGAAACATGCGCCGGTTAAAACGCCACACACACATACAAAGTGTAGATAAAGGCTGTGGAGGAAGCAGTGGGAGTAGAAAAAGGAATGGGGCACAATGGGAACAATAGAAAGGCACTAAATTCAAGTCTTTCAAAGTATACACACAATTCAGACTCATACACTGACTGTTTAGGGCATTGGTGTCAAACTTTTTGGGGTCAGGGACCCCTTAAAGGAGAGAAAATAAATGCTTACTACCATTTGTTCTCTTAGATGCCATTGGAACTATTTGTATTGTAAAAGTTTTCAACTTAAATACTTCAAACCTGTTTCATAGTGATACACAGAAAACATTTCAATTTGAATAATGTGTTTGTACGACGGAGTATTAAGACCACATTGAGGGAAAAAAATAGATCTGAGATTTTGAGAATAAAGTCATAATATTACAAGAATAAAGTCATGGGTTTACGAGAAAACAAATCGTTATATTAGGAGAATAAAGTCAGAAGTTTACGAGAAAAAAGTTGTAATATTATGAGAATAAAGTCATAAATTTACAAGAAAAAATTTCATAATATTATGAGAATAAAGTCATAGGTTTATGAGAAAAAAAGCTGCAATATGAGAATAAAGTCAGAAATTTCTGAGAAAAAAGGTCGGAATATTATGAGAATAATGTCATAAATTTACAAGAAAAAACGTTATATTATGAGATAAAGTCATAAGTTTACGAGACAAAAAATCATAATATCAGAATAAAGTCATAAATTTACAAGAAAAAAAGTTGTTTTATGAGAATAAAGTCCGAAATTTATGTCAAAAAAAGTTGTAATATTATGAGAATAAAGTCATACGTTCACGAGAAAAAAAAAAGTTGTGGTATTATGAAAATAAAGTCATAATATTATAAAGTAGTAATTGTACGTGCTATTTTAGAGGGGAAATAGAGCAGCCTGTGTGAAAATGAGGAACGTGGAGCATCTTATGAAGTTCTACTTTAGTTTAAGTTCCACAAATAACCAAATACTTCATCTTTTGGCACATCAGCAGCACATTATCATCAGTATCAGGACCTTGAAGAGATTGTGCAAGACACTGAGTTTATTCTGAAGAAAGAGCCACACGGACCTGATGGGGAAACTGACTCTTCTGTGGAGGAGGAATTACTTTTTGTCTCGTAAAGTTATGACTTTATTCTCATTAAATTATGACTTTTTTCTGGTAATATTATGATTTTTTTCCCCTCAATGTGGCCCTAATACTCTGTCGTATGTTTGAACTTTGTTTTGTCCTGATATTCCAGGTACATTGTAATCAGATGTCTCTTTAGCTCGGCCGGCTTCACGGTTTCGTTGGCTAGCACTTGTGACGCATTTTGGTCTCCCGTCGCTGTCTGTCGATAGAACTGTCATCATACTTTTTCAGTGTAGCTAGTTCGGTCTTAGCGTCACTTGACGATGTGGACTGACTCAAATATTTCTCCATGCTTGCCAGGTGGCTAGCTGGCTAATAAGCTAAGCTAAGCAGGACGGGTTCGTTGCTTCCTGAGTGAAGTGACTGATTCATGACAGGTTAACGTGATGTGTCACAATCATATCAGAGTTTCTATTGGCCCACAGCTAACATGGGCGGGAGTAATGGACACAATATGCTTGTTTTATTGCCGTCAATGGTCCCCATGTGTAGATATGCACTTTTCAGCACGATTTTATAATTTATAGTAAATTATTTTGCGGAACCCCTGGCAGAGTGCCACGCACCCCCGGGGGTCCCAACTTTGAGAATCCCTGGTTTAGAGGAATAGTGCCCTATCAACACTGACTGTATGTTGCTACAACAGCAAGCCTTGTTTGTTTTCTTGTGTATGGTCTAATCCTGCCTATTTATAATGGCAGAGAAACAGTGGTCCCCCCCCTTCCACAGGAATGTTAATCTTCCCAAGGGCTTTGGTCAAGAGTCCAGTGGCCCAGCCAACGAACGCCACACAGCTGACAGGGTTGATCCAAGTAACATCCCAATGCAAGTTGGCTCTTTAAGGAAGATGCAATTAATCCAAAGCCACAGGAAAGGAAAGAAATGCTGTCTGGTTGCATTTTTTAACGGCGGCCTCATTGTGGAACCACACAACCCGACAAAAAGCCAGAGATTCCAGTGAAATTAAGCTAACTGGGAGGAAGCAAAAAAAGCAGAAGAGACTCATCAGCAAGTTTCACCCTGCAGCATCTCCAGGAGAAAGGAAAAGTTAACAGCACATAAAGTGAAAATGAAATAGCCTGTCACACTGTCAAATGGTACAGAGCTCCCATTGGACAAAGCCTCTTGGGTATCTTTAACATGAATGTTATCACGGCTCAGGGACTAGAGGAGGGTTGGTCTGTGTGGACCCTGAAAGACAGAGAGTGAAAGATTAGGAGGCTACCAACATTTTAGGAGAAGTGGATTTTAAGTTGTTATAATGCATGTGGCATGGCTGCAGAATAAAATATCTCATAACCAGAGGATTGGATAGATTGGCCTGAAATGTGGCACAAACGTATCACAAGGATGAATCCCAATTACGTTGTGGATACGTTCGTGCTACCGTGAGGTTGACTTGTGGTTTAGAGTGAAAAGGCTGCACAATTATTGGATGGATTGGCATGAAATGTGGTTCACCCATTCATGTTCCTTTCAGGGAGAATAGCTAAAAACGACCTACCTTTTCATCGAGTGCCATCATCAGGTAAACAGCCTCACAGAGCCGCTAGCTTTGCCTTAACGTAGCCTTGTTAGCTGAGCGGGACACGGAATGATGTGGCGCTTAAACAAGTCCAAAAATGTTTGTTTTTAATTTATTCAGTTCAACCTTTTTCTTCCTTAATGACGGGTGATTTCCCAACCCAGTCACCAGAAAAAAATGTTTAATTCAGTTTTACAGTCTACCCAGACCAAACACAAACTCATAGACAGCAGCAATCAGCAGTATGTCAGAGACAACCGACTGGTTAGGTTTGAACATCATGGTTTGTGTTCAAATAATAACGTATCAACTGTAACAACTAGGGTTGTCAATCGATTAAAATAATTAATCGCGATTAAGCGCAAATTAATCGCACATTTTTAATCTGTTCAAAATGCACCTTAAAGTGAGATTTGGCAAGTATTTAATCCTCTTATCAACATGGGAGTGGACAAATATGCTGCTTTATGCAAATGTATGTATATATTTATTATTGGAAATCAATTAATAACAAAAAACAAAGACAGATATTGTCCAGAAACCCTCACAGGTACTGCATTTAGCATAAAACATATGCTCATATCATAACATGGCAAACTGCAGCCCAACAGCCTCCAAAAGATTGAATAGCGGCCAGGCCAGATGGATTTTTAAGAGGTTAATTAAAAACGCAAGTTACGTTAATGTGTTAAAGAAATTAGTGGCGTTATAACAAATTTGCGTAAAGGCGTTATTATCGCGTTAACTGTGACAGCCCTAGTGTAACTAGAGTAAATAAATAACAATCGCCCTTAAGCAGACTTTCTTACGTAATGTTACGTAGGATGCATAAAGTCAGTGTTTCCTTTTGGTTTCACACGGGACACACACAGCGGTGTCCTGAGTAAAGGTCCTGTGTTAGCGGGCTGTTCTTGCTTGTTATACTCATTATTATACCACATAACTTTCAATAACTGTCAATAGATATACTATATAAGGCAAAAACGTTGACGTATCTGTGGTTTACAGAAACGTACAATGCCAGCATTTTTTTTTTTTTCCTGGCAACTGGACTGGGATTTCCACAGCTCCCATGCAGGCAGTCCTATTATGAGAGCTATCACCTTCCTCTTTCATGGTAAAGGGGAATTGAAAATGAGTAAGTGGAAAAAGGGCTTCAAAAAGTCCTCCACACGTTCTATCAGCAGCCTCCAGGATGATGAAATATAGGCTACGTTATGCCCTGCACAGCACACAGAAGTTGAATGAACCTCAGATTGTTTGAAATGTGCAGAAGATAAGCTGGCAACACCTGCCTCAAAATGACAATAATGCTCTTAAATTCCAACTGGTACTAATTCCCACATCTGATTCTGGAACAGTTACAGATTAATCTTGGCAAGCTGCGGCTTCAGAGGAGGAAGCAATTTAGGGGAAGGAATTTGTCTGAAATGTAACAGGGTGTGACTGTGTCTATGTGGATCTGTCCAGATGAATTGCCTTTTTAAAGATTTATAGTTAACCAAAGGGGAAATGTTAGTAATAATTTGTGCATTTTTACAAGATTAACGCCAACCCTTCTTTCAACTCACCCCCCATTAGAGTTCCTTCTTATATCTGGTTTGTGTCGTGCATCACGTGGTTGTGAGGCCTCTCATTTATTCTCAGCCTTATCACTTAAAGTATACCACTGACCGGCCGGTATCTCCCACCAGCCACAGTCCATTTGAAAGGTACAGTAGCCAAATTGTAGCTACAGTTAATGAGCCATACAGGCCTTTTTTGGAAAAGGTACAGCGGGCCATCCATCACCAAACAGAGGTCACCACTTCCCAATCTGCTTAACATACTCCAGCTTTTTGTTTGGCAAGCGTTTTAATGCATTGTTTTGCACGGACCCAAAAAAGGTCAGAGGTCAGTGCGCTTGGAGGAGCTCTAGCGGACTGTGGGTAACTTTATGTGTCCGCCAGATACTGTGATTCTTTTAACTGTCAGCTAGATTTATAATGATGGTGAGTTACCGGCTAAAGCGCATAAAAACAAAGACAAACACAGCAGTCATGGAACTAATGCGCCACAATTTGACTTCTAAACACCGGCACTGTATCTACATTTTGGCAAGGCAAAACTGTCATGTCCATTTTCAAAGGAGTCCCTTGACCTCTGACCTCCAGATATGTGAATGTAAATGGGTTCTATGGGTACCCACGAGTCTCCCCTTTACAGACATGCCCACTTTATGATCATCACATGCAGTTTTTTTAATGCAGTATAAATGTGTTATTTTCTCCTATTCTAAATGGTGTATCTGAATATTTCTGCATACTGGGGTCACTAAACAGTCTTGAATTACATAAATTGGGTATCACTGTAAAGCTGAGACTCTTGTGGATCCAATGAGTCCAACTGTATTCATGTGTGATGATGTTAGTCCCCATAGGAGACATTTCATCGTAGTGAGACCATTTCTTGAAACGTGACCTCACTGTATAAAATGACCTTGTGATGACCTCTAGGATAATCACAGCCTCATGAAACTTTACAGCCACAAACTAGAGACCTAGAGCATTCAGAGGATGGATGGATCAGACTAGAGACCTAGAGCATTCAGAGGATGGATGGATCAGACTAGAGACCTAGAGCATTCGGAGGATGGATGGATCAAACTAGAGACCTAGAGCATTCAGAGGATGGATGGATCAGACTAGAGACCTAGAGCATTCAGAGGATGGATGGCTTTCCTAGCTAGATTGACAATAAGGGGGTTTCTGAGAAGTTTACACAACACAAGTGCTCACCATCCAGTCGCTGAAAATACAATTCTTGCAGAAATCTCTAAATGTCAAAAGTTTTTGATCTCAAATCACAGCATGGCTTTTTCTATGGTGTTCCTCAAGGTCTTGGTGTCATAATGTGGTATTTTGGAGGGATTATTGATCATTTTTATTAATTCTCAAGTGGTGAAAAAATGGTTAAATTTAGCACCAAATTTGTGTAACAAATGGCATCAACCCCAAAATTTGCTGCAACAACTTATGAGACATAATAGAGCATGGAGATGACCATCATATACTTCTATCATCATGTTCTAAGTCGGTATACACTTTTACAATTTATTTTAATTCATTAATTCATTGATTCATTTTTGTTTATTTCTGATTTATGACTAGAACAACTTGACACATTAATATACATAATCTCCAGGTTCCCAGCTCTCAGATGATGTACACCACTTCTATGTGACATCTACTGTTGACCTGCTATCTCCCCCTGAAGACCCCCTGTACCGCCCTAAAAAAGACTAAAACGGGTCTATTGTGGGTCTCAGAGGGTTAAATATGACAGTACAATAACAATTTGTTGTCCCTAAAATCAAATGATAAAAAATTGAGATCTCAATATAGATCAAAATAATCGTGATTATCATTTTGGCCATAATCGTGCAGCCCTAACACAGTATCATTGGTTAATGTCTTGGTTTGGTGTCGCTGATGAATACTGGTATTAGATGCATCATGTTTACGTCATGCATGAACAGGTAGCAGCTGTAAACTGTATGTTTCTGTAACGGTCTCGTCCTCCTCAGTATGCCAGGCTACGCTCTCAGCGGGGAGTCGGGGAGTCTGTGACGGAGCAGCTGGGAGAGCTGATCTCATTAGTGGTCCGACGGGAGGACTGCTGAGCTGGGCATTCCTTCGTGGCAGCAGTGGAGGAGATGCACTGCTTTCACTGAGTCAAAATGTAGAAAGAAACTGGGACACCAAAGTGAACTGGAAAAGAAAATAAGCCCCTTACAAAAGTTCTCCCAAAAACTGGTCATAAGGAAAAAGAAAGTGTTTCTAAGAACATGAATAACCAAATAGACCAGGGGTCAGTAACCTGCGGCTCCGGAGCCACATGCAGATATTTTAAAAAGGGAAATTAATAACTCTTTTTGTTTACATTTTCATTTTTATTTATCATTGTTGTCAGTCTATGGTACGACGGTACGACAGAGTGTTAGGACCACATTGAGGAAAAAAAATAAATTTGTGACTTCGAAAATAAAGTCGTAATATTACTGGAATACAGTCATAATATTAAGAGAATAAAGTCAGAGATTTACAAGAAAAAAAAAAATCGTAATATTATGAGAATAAAGTCAGACGTTTAAGAAAAAAATGCCATAGTATTATGAGAATGAAGTCATAATATCATAAATAGTAATTTTACGTGTTATTTTCTTTTTGTTGCATAAAGTTATGACTTTATTCTCGTAATATTATGACTTTTTTTCCGTAAAGTTAGGACTTTATTCTGTAAATCTCCGATGTGTTTTCCCTCATTTTGGCCCTAATACTCCGTAGTACATTGTCTCTTTGGCCCTCACTGCATTAGACTTATATACTATATACTTAGACTATAAACTGTGTTACCTTCATCACAATGATCAAAGGTTTTGCAGCTTCAGACAGATTTTTAGTTTTTTTCTTTGCCTATCTTTTGATAGTAAAGGTTGCTGACAAACTGGATGACATGGAGTTTAACTATGTATCTCTGAACTGCTGAGATTGCAGACGTCTATTTTTAACTTTTTTGGCATGTCTGCTAAATTTGGATACAGATACTGACAGGAAAGAGGTAGAAGGGGAAATGAAGTGTACTGTAAATCATGGCACGGAGTCAAACTCTCTCTTGGCTGTGGGAGTACAACAGCATCAATCACACCTCGAGAACAGCCTCCTTATCCAGCGGATAAGGAGTCGCTACTACGTGCTCTGTGTGCGTGTGTGTGTGTGTGTGTGTGTGTGTGTGTGTCTGTCCCATGAGTCGGGCTGTTAGATGTCATCCACGTCTCAGATTGGAATCTGCCGTACTGATCAAAAGGGAAACAGGGCAGACAGGCTGATTGTGATTATGAAGGAGGAGAGGCTCTATTAGCCATCACTACACACACACACACACAAACACACAAACACACACACACTCCTCTATTTGCTGAATGTAATTAAGCTGCCGCTTAAAGGGATTTCAGTTTCCCATTTGCTGAATTATTAACCAATGCCAAACCAACACCAACATGAAATACAGACTGAAAGTGAACTTTAAAAAAGCAATTGACAAAACAATCTCATTTTCTTTACTTTTTTTTTTTTTTACTTTTAAAGTGACTATGTAACTTTGAAAAGAAGAAAAAAGTGAAAATTTATAAGCAATAAAATGCTATTCTCACTTCAGTACACTCAGGGGTTTTGCTGCTACTTGGTCTGGTATGACCAGTAGCTTTTTGTTTGCTAATGTTAGCCAACTCTAGATAGACATTGCTCTGGAACGGACATGACTGAGCCGGTTCACCGACTTTATGGCTCTTTTCTGCTTCTCTTAGGCCAGTCAAGTTGCATAAGGTTGACGTCTTTAAAGCCTCTAAATCGAGAGTGTTGGGGAGCTTTGAGAGTGATTGACAGCTGCTCAGAGATGGCAAGGCTCCAGCTCGGCTCTGATTGGTTGTTTTCCTCCGGTCTGTAGAATCTTGCAGATGCCTTTAGGAGCACCAGAGGACACCAGAGGACACCGGAGGACACAGAGGCACATGATTTTTTCAGACCACCTGTCTCATTCACTACTGTCAGGATTTAGTGACTGTTTTATAGAAATAACTTTTTAAAACCATATTTGCTCCATTATTACCCACTGCTGCTTTAATCTGTAAAATATAACATTTTTGAAGAAAATAGTAAGAAAAAATATCATCATCAATGGACATGAAATGTACCTCCAATTAGAGAATGACATATGTTCAGCTTCCTATTCTTGCTATTTGCAGAGAGAGAGAGAGAGAGAGACCCTGAGCGGGCATGACGGCTCTTGGCTCTCTGACAGGAAACTTTCCTCTTGTTGCTCCGCTCCTCCTCAGCAGCTCCTCAGCAGCAGGCAGTCAGTCAGTCAGTCTCCCTCCACCGCTCCTCCAGCCTCAGTCTGCTGCCGTCTGTGATGCACTTGCCTGGTCTGTTGCGGGCTGAGACATGACTCTCCATCTTCACTCACCGACAGCTCGTCACTGAAGACAACCGACAGTAAACCGCGGAGACTTTTCAACGACCGAACTTTGGAACTAAATGACATTTCTTCTTTTCTTTTAACCGCGGACACGAGGATGGAGACGGTGTTTTACCTGCTCGCCTGCTTCACGTTGACCCGGGTTAGTCTGGGTCTCGGATATGCGGAGAGCAGTATCCAGACTTCTGGACAGAGAGCGGCCAGCAGACACAGGTAGGACGGACATGGACAGAGACACACGTGGGGGAATGTTTTGGTAACCTGGGGCTCGGTCACTTTCAGTCGCGAGAGCTGCCATTCAAAACCTCCATAGGAAAACTGTATTTAAGATTCATGATGAATAACTAACTGCTGTTGTCCTGTGGTTCCCATGGTGAGGTACGGGGACCTTCAGGGGTCCTTTCGGGGCATCCGGTGGGTCCTTCCTAACAAAACATGAGTTAGATTAGGGCTGAAACAATTGATAGATTAATTGATTACTGATTGACAAAGATGACTATTATCTGCTTTTCTCTGTTTCTATAATAATAAATTGAATATCTTTGTGTATTGGACTATTAGAGAGAACATTTTATGTGTGTATTTCTCTGTATAATGAGCGTTTTGATAGTTTAACAGTATTTATAAAGAACTTAAACCTGCTTTATAATATAAAAGACATGCAAATCTCACTTTTTACAATATGGGACCTTTAACATTATAATGCAAAAACATGAACATATGTCATTCTCTAATTGGGGGTAGATTTCATGTCCATTGATGATGATATTTTTTCTTACTATTTTCTTCAAAAATGTTATATTTTACAGATTAAAGCTGCAGTGGGTAGAAATGGAGCAAATATGATTTTAAAAAGTTATTTCTATAAAACAGTCACTATACCGTGACAGTAGTTCATGAAACAGGTAACCTGAAAAAAATCATGTTTCTCAGGTGTCCTCCTGTGTCCTCCGGTGCTCCCAATGGCATCTGTAAGATTTCACAGACCGGAGGAAAACAACCAATCAGAGCCGAGCTGGAGCCTTGCCGTCTCTGAGCAGCTGTCAGTCACTCGCAAACTCTGATCAAACGGTCAAACTAGGCAGTGCTGATCAAGATTCTGTTACTGTAATGCCTATTTATTGTGTAAAATGTTTTCAGAAACATATTTTTAATGTACTGTTAAGCTGTAAAATGAGAACGTTTGTGACTCGGCCGCCATGTTATGATCAGTTG